>JALPQI010003295.1:0-87659 GCA_025490895.1 Thaumatotibia leucotreta
TCTTTATCAAGTTTAACTGTGTGTAAAGTGTCGTAAATGTACTGGCAAACTTCTAACCATTCAAATTTATGATATGCCATTAGTGTTCTCGCTTACCAGTTTCCTCAGGTGTCCAATGTACGTGGAAGTATTTCAATTTATTCATACCCGTTTATATATTATACTGCTTATATTCCATATGTAATATATGTTTTCAAATGAGAGCATGAGCCGGGATGCCCTGAAAATTTCGGGAATTTAATACTTAGGAACGTATATTTGACATGTGTTATACCTCTTTCTTACAAGCATAGTCTCATAATTCGAAAACACTGGCCACTTAGAAAAAAAAAACAATGTCCGATTTTCAATTGTTTTTTAAAGTCGTTGAGTCGCTGGTGAAAATGGAGCTGTCCCGCGAAAGTTTTAGAGCAATGATTTATTATGACTTTAAAAGTGGATTAACACAACAACAATGTGGAGACCGATTAACTATTGCTTTTAGTAGTGAAGCACCTTCAAAGACGACCATATACAGGTGGTATTCGGAATTCCAACGTGGCCGTGTGTCTCTTGCGGATGACGTACGTGAGGGTCGACCGAAAACGGCCGTTACCGATCAAAACATCGATGTTGTTCGCCAACTGATAAAGGAAGATAGGCATGTTACATATCGGGAGATTCAGGAGACTTTAGGCATTGGAATGAGTCAGGTACAAGTTATTTTACAACAAGAGCTGGGCGTGCGGAAGTTATTTTCCCGGTGGATTCCTCACTTGTTATCTGACGACCAGAAAACGGTACGTGTCAATTGGTGCCGCAAAACTTTAAAAAGATTTAATGGAGGAAGCTCAAATGCCGTTTTTAGTATTGTGTCAGGTGACGAATCATGGATTTACGCATATGAGCCTGAATCGAAAAACCAATCTCGAGTTTGGGTTTACGAAGACGAACCGAAGCCGACAAAAGTTGTTCGTTCTCGCAGCACGATCAAAAAAATGGTAGCCACGTTTGTCTCCAAATCGGGTCACGTGGCGACTATCGCTCTTGAAGATCGAAGAACTGTCAATGCCGATTGGTATTATAGGCGTTTGTTTACCGATTGTTTTTGCTGAACTGCGAAAAACTAACCCTAACCGCCGTATTATACTACACCATGATAATGCCAGCCCTCACACCGCTCAGAAAACAGACGACTATCTGAAGGGCGAAAACGTCGAATTACTGGACCATCCTCCGTACAGCCCCGACCTAAGTCCCAACGATTTTTTTACTTTCCCGAAAATAAAGAATCGGTTGCGTGGTCAGCGTTTTCAGACCGCGGAAGAAGCAGTCGACGCTTATAAAATGGCCATTTTGTCAACCCCCACTTCAGACTTCAAAAACTGTTTTAAAAACTGGTTTCAGAGAATGAAAAAGTGTATTAAACACAAAGGAGAATACTTTGAAAAACAATAAAAGTACTTTTATTTCATTAAAATGCGTATTTTTTCCGATTCCCGAAACTTTCAGGGCAACCTACGTAATTTAGATTTATTTATTATTGAATGGTGTACAATTTCGTCTAATAAAAACATGAATAAATCATTTTTGTACATAATATAGAGGAAATATGAATTTGAAATGAACGTGTGATTCATTTATTGGTTTCGAATACATGATTTATTGCTCGATCAGTTGAAATTGAACAATGCCGTTCTGTTCGTAAAATATTATCTGCGCTATAAACTGCTCTTTGTGATTTTAAATTTAGTGAGCATTCGTTGAATAAGAGGCATTATGTGCTCAAATATTACTGCTAATAATTATTACAGGAACATGTTCGTAACTATTCATTACGTCGCCTCATAATCTATAATGCGTATTCATTAATAGCTTATTATAGTCACATAAACAATAATAGTTTCCCTTGCATTAGAAAATTCTTTTATAGGTTAAATAGGTATAAATATAGGTGGATATCAAGATTGAATAAAAGAGCTTCTCGACGACGGTGTGGTGAACCGAGTTAGGCCGGAGGTATAAGTACAATAGGAGGCATGGCGCGTCGCCGACGGAACCGGATAACACCTATTGCCGGCGCACTCGGAGGCGATAAGAGCGGCCGCCCCAGCGCGCCCGCGCCCGCGCCGAGTCGCGCCGAGCCGCGCCGCGGCCGAGCCCCGACCCCCTGATTTATGTACGGCGTGTCTCCTTTTTAATGAGTCCGTAAGAAGATATCTTACACAATAAATTTCCCAGCTGTGACTTGCCAAAATGCTTCCACGTCGATATCTGCAAACAAACGCAATCCCTTTCCGTTAATCTGCCGAGCGAACGTATCGCCTATATACATAAGTCGTGGTTATCTCGGGTAATGGCCGTCTATCTAGTTGATCTGCCAGTTTTATTTATAGCCATGTTTTCCTTTACGCGCTCCTTCCAATTTGTGGAGAGTGAAAGGGATTGTTATGAGGCTGCCATGTTTCATAGCAATAAACATGTGTATCCAAAGTAAGGACATTAACTATTTTCTTTCAGTGTGTTTTTATTTCACGTGACTATTGTTTTCCTCTAGCATTGTTACTGCTGTTTTTGTCGCAACAAAGAGCAAAATACTCCGCCAGTATTTCCAAATGATATTACGACGGGGTTCGCTTTGTTGTGGGAATTTAGGTTCGACGATAATGTGTATTTTATTCGGAAAATATGCTTATGTGGCAGAGTCATCTCTAGTGTGAGAACGTCTGTTCGTGTTGGTAATAGTTTGATATGTTCATGTTACTGTTAACAGAAGTGGTTGGTATGCTAACGATATGCGGGCCGCAATGTTTGTGAGGGTTAACTAGAATGGCCGACGGCGCGGGCTGGCCGGGCGGCCGCGGCCGCGGCCCCTCGTTACGACCACCGGCGTCCGCGCTCGTTTTGTGTAAGTAGTGCGTTCATCCTGTTAAATTTATTGCAGCTTTTATATCAGCAGTTACAGAGAGGTCCCCTTTGGTCCGTATCGGTCCGCGCGGAACCCGGCTTAGTGAAGTCGCAATTACGTTTTGCCGGCTTTGACTTTACCGGAGGAGACTTTTGCCGCCCATCGAATCGTAATGGAATTAGCTACCCAGAGCTCTTTTTAATTTGTGTTCTCTTCTTGTGTTCAACGAATATCGACTTGATTTTACTCTTATTGGCAGTTACTGTGAAAGAGGAAAAGCATAGAAAAAGGTCAAAAAACCCGCACACACCATATTGGTAAATGTGGTAGGTTTTATAAATATATTATTAATTGCTGAAAAAATCAACATTACCAAAACAATATGAGTTAACTCTATAGTTAATATCAAAACGAATGGCAAGCTTTTGTGGTGAAGTTTCTTCAACCTTTTTATAGTATAGGTGAATAATATAGGTGGTGCCTTCCGTAGCGTAGCGCATCGTAGAGCGCTACGCCCGTAGTATTGATAGTTTTCACAATGGCTACGAGCCGACGTATAATATCTGCACTACATGCGCGTTCCATTATGCATTTTGTTTCAGTTGTGTAGGTACCTAATCCTAAAAATGCGTGTGTAATAAAATGATAAAGAATATATTTCAAATGTGTTTCTAGTTATTTTACTCGTACACCAGTTTGGATTATGTATACATACACGTTCATCAGTTTTTCTTGTATTTTTTTGCATCCTAATTTATTAAAACTTCTCGTGTGTGTCGGTCATAAGTTAAATATGTAAATCGATCGGATGCTAGAACTTCTGACCAGTTAGTTAGTAACACAGCCTCAATTTATAATTAGGTAATCGCAGAAAATTGCCATGCTCTACATCACAGCGAAATTGCAGTGGGTGCAGTGCATTAAAAATAAGGCGACACCTGTACAGCGCCGGTGGCTCATCCAACATGCATGCGCGCCCAGCCCGGCGGCGGGCGACGCGAGCGCCGCGCAGCATCTCATTATGGTGGCCGCATTATGGAGATACGTCATCTCAACTATAGATAAACTACCGAGACCATGGAATTGCATATATAGTGATATCGTGTGTTTACAATTCATACGAATTGTATTACATTTATTTTTTACTCTTGTGCTGTCATCCACGATGTTACTAAGAGTAGTAATTGCAAAGATATATAAGACCAACCTTAAATGTTAGGTTTGCGTACACGTTTGAGCGGGGCATGTGGAGTGCCGTTAAACAGAAGGAAAAGTAAGCGAGTGACCTAAGTACACATTGTTCAAATCCCTTGGACGCTTGACACGCCGTTGCACGCCTCGCCGGACGCTCCGCTCAACGCTCCCCACTCACGATTTGCACTGAAGGGTGCTAGTTTAAGTCAGACCAATATTTCAATCTTTTAAAAATTCTTCTCTAACTCTAAACGCAATCCATGCAATAAGTAAACGAAATTACAAATTTCAAATAACAAACAATTACAATTTCAATAAATAGTAGTAAATGCTTCATTAAAAATGCTCAATTTAAGGAAATACTACAGCGCCCTCGAATTTTCTACAAAAGCACCCAGACGTACATCCTGTAATTGGTATTTGTTAGCTTTAAAAAGACTTTAATGTCGTAAAGATATGAAAGTATCTCGTTTTGCCGGAGATCGTAAATTTTACCGACTTTTGCTGATGTTATTAATAAACAATGTGATTTTATGTAACAATTTAAACCCAATAATTAATCGGTAGGTATTGTTATTATTTGAAAAAACTGTAAACTAAAGACAGAAGAATGTTTGCCAAAGATTTGAACCGATTAGAGGAGGGAGACTATGAATACAAAATGCGGCACAATCCCAGGTACGAGAACTTACTCTACTTCCAGGAGTAGTATATATTCAGAAACAAACTTTTATAACCGACAGTGCCAATTCAATATGGATGACAAAGGCTCGCTTGCTCGCAAACAAAAGTGCTTATTGTGAACGGGCGAACGCTACAAATACGGTTTTCTTTTCATTTTTCGCACCAAATGGACATTCGAGAATAACGCCCCAGACTGCATTGGTTGACAGGGGGCTATTTTCTTTTATGTTCGCCTTTACGATATTGCAGTACTATTACTTGCATAAAAACTTATGCACTTCCTTGCATCCGTGGAAAACTACTTGCTATTCCTAATTGCAGTCAAAATAGCTTTAAAAATTGTAGGCTGTTCATATTTTAAAGACAAACGGGTCTTAATCGCGTAAACTTACGTTTAATTATATCCTGACGTTTCGGGCATGACGTTACACCCGTGGTCGCAGGCAGACTGGCGAGAGAATGTATCAACACCTTCGAGCTGCGCGGGTTTTTCGAACTACCCGCACTTGATCTTGATTATTCACTTCTAGGCTAGGGTTGTCACTAGGCCTACACACAACACTCACAACATCCAATGGCTTTAAAATGGATGTTTCACCACGCTTACATTTGTAAATCACGGGATTCCACGCGGATGAGATTCCTTGCCCCTCATTTTGATTAAAATTCCGATGTTTCTTAATTTCAATAGCTTCACGTACTTTTCGGCTATGATGTATACGCTCGGTTGAGAGGACTTTCGGGGTATGGAGCTCAATCCAGTGGTTAGGTCCGGACTCCAACAAATGCTCGGCCACAGCAGACTTATTCGTTTGACGCTTTTTAACAGCCGTGATATGTTCCTTGACCCTTTCCGCTATGGTGCGTTTGGTTTCCCCAATATAGGAACTACCACAGCTACAATCGATTTTATAAACGCCCGGTGTGTGGTAAGGTAAAACATCCTTAGGCGACCTTAGATGCCCTGCCACCTTTGATAACGGCATGTAAACGGTTGGTATGGAATACTTATTCAATAGCGTACCTATTTTGTCCGTTACACCCCTGACATAAGGCAAAAATGCTGGTCGCCTTGCAACATCTGGATGTTTCTTCCTCGGTGTTCGTCTGGGTTGCCGTCTGTTCATTATGTAGCCATTTCTCTTCAGAACCTCCTGAACGTGCGACATCTCAATTTCTAGAAATTCAAGGTCACAAAGGTCATGTGCTCTGTTCTTCAGAGAATTAACCACGGACTGAAGCTGCCGGGGGTGGTGGTGAGACAGAGCGTTCAAATACCTGTCTGTGTGTGTGGGCTTCCTATAGACAGTGTGCGCCAAAGAACCATCATCTCGACCTATCACCTTTACGTCCAGAAAAGGCAAACTGCGCTCAGATTCCAATTCATATGTGAATCTGACTTTAGTATGAATGGAATTGAGATACTGGAGTAATTGCTCAACTTCATGCTTGCCACCTCTCATAACGCAGAAGACATCATCGACATATCGCTTCCATAATTTCACTGCCCATGGTTGCAGATCTATGCTGGCCTCGAAATGCTCCATCCAGATATTTGCTAAAACCGGTGCCACAGGGCTACCCATAGCAACTCCGTCGATCTGGAGATAATGCCCCCCTCGATATAAAAAGTAGCTTCCTTCTAAACAATTCCGGAGCAAAACCATGACAGAACTCACTATCCCATTGTCAGCTAGCCTCTTTCGAACTACTTCTAGACACTCTTTAACCGGGACATTGGTGAAAAGTGACTCAACATCGAAACTCACCATTAAGTCTCCTGGTTCCAACGTTATGTCCTTAAGAATGTCTATGAAGTGACGGGAATCCTTCACGAAAGACGACGTGTTTCCCACAAGCGGCTGCAACACCGATGCAACATGCTTTGCCAGATCATAAGTAGGTGAGGCGATTTGACTTACAATTGGTCGTTGGTGGTTGGTGGTTGGTTGGTTGGTTGGTTTCTGGACGTAAAGGTGATAGGTCGAGATGATGGTTCTTTGGCGCACACTGTCTATAGGAAGCCCACACACACAGACAGGTATTTGAACGCTCTGTCTCACCACCACCCCCGGCAGCTTCAGTCCGTGGTTAATTCTCTGAAGAACAGAGCACATGACCTTTGTGACCTTGAATTTCTAGAAATTGAGATGTCGCACGTTCAGGAGGTTCTGAAGAGAAATGGCTACATAATGAACAGACGGCAACCCAGACGAACACCGAGGAAGAAACATCCAGATGTTGCAAGGCGACCAGCATTTTTGCCTTATGTCAGGGGTGTAACGGACAAAATAGGTACGCTATTGAATAAGTATTCCATACCAACCGTTTACATGCCGTTATCAAAGGTGGCAGGGCATCTAAGGTCGCCTAAGGATGTTTTACCTTACCACACACCGGGCGTTTATAAAATCGATTGTAGCTGTGGTAGTTCCTATATTGGGGAAACCAAACGCACCATAGCGGAAAGGGTCAAGGAACATATCACGGCTGTTAAAAAGCGTCAAACGAATAAGTCTGCTGTGGCCGAGCATTTGTTGGAGTCCGGACCTAACCACTGGATTGAGCTCCATACCCCGAAAGTCCTCTCAACCGAGCGTATACATCATAGCCGAAAAGTACGTGAAGCTATTGAAATTAAGAAACATCGGAATTTTAATCAAAATGAGGGGCAAGGAATCTCATCCGCGTGGAATCCCGTGATTTACAAATGTAAGCGTGGTGAAACATCCATTTTAAAGCCATTGGATGTTGTGAGTGTTGTGTGTAGGCCTAGTGACAACCCTAGCCTAGAAGTGAATAATCAAGATCAAGTGCGGGTAGTTCGAAAAACCCGCGCAGCTCGAAGGTGTTGATACATTCTCTCGCCAGTCTGCCTGCGACCACGGGTGTAACGTCATGCCCGAAACGTCAGGATATAATTAAACGTAAGTTTACGCGATTAAGACCCGTTTGTCTTTAAAATATGAGTGATAATCGTGAAAGTTTAAATCAATATATTGTAGGCTGTTATTTTTCTGGTTTAGATAATGTTAATTTTAAAAGCTGACTGGTTTTCGAATACGTCGCCCACTACGAAATGGCACGCAAACACGGTTAATAACGTAGGTATATTAATATATATTCCAAAAATTTACGTTCTTGTGGAATTGACTAATATTTAAGAACCTTAATACAAGTCGCTGATTATCTTAAATGTAGTTAAGTCCTTACACTTTAAAGAGTGCTCTTATACATTCAATGAAAAAGTTTACGAGAATTAACCTTTATTACTTCATTTAGGTATTACAAAAAAATACGAATTTGATAAATACACATAATCAATTTTTTTATTCTACTACTTATATTGTCACCGTGATGGTGTTTTAAAGTAGGCAATTCTGGCCTCATTTCGCTGTAATCGTACCCAAAACAAATAGGAAACAGAAAACAGGCAATGCATGGAAGGATTCCGCCCAAATCTAATTCACGTAATAAACATTTTTTATAAATGTTTATAAACCATACATGATGCAAGTCGTAATGTTTATTAACCGACTTCAAAATAGGTGGTTCTCAAATCGACTCAATTGTTCTGTGTGCATGTTACTCAATATCTCCGAGAATCGTGCACTAATTTGGATTTTTGAACACGCTTTTTTATTATTAGCTTCACATGTAACAATGTATGTAAGAAAATCTTGAAATCTTAATTTGACCCACATCCCGGCCCTCGATTCGGATGAAGGAATACGAAAAAAAACTTGTTTTTTTTGTTCTATTTTTATATTGAACTGGTTTAACCCCGAAATAGTCCCGTTGGCTTCAAGTCGGGGTATGATGATGAATCTTGGAGAAATCGATTGAAGTAATTAAGTATCTGAAACTAGGTAACGGGTCATAACTTACAACTTATAATGTGCATCATTTTGTGATTAATATTTATGCTTAGACAGTTGCTTTGTTCGTAAAGTTAAAAACCCAGGGGTTGATTTTGATGAATGATCCTTAAAGATGGCTTCTCAATCATGTGGAAACTATAATTATTGGCACGACACAATTAGAGAGTACGGCGCCGAGTGGGATTCAGGCTAAATTGATGAAGATAATTTCAAGTACGTAGTGTATATTATGTACAATTAATACATTTATCTACAGTAAAGTCAAATTGGTATGTGAAACAGAATAAAAAAATCGATGTGTAAAAGTGGACCGCAGAAACTCAACGCATGTTGACTTTGCTGTAAAAATTGTACGTATAAGGTGGAAGTACTAGTAGGTACCCCTCACTGAACCAATACTCGTCATCATAGCTTGAGTTGCCATCGATAACATAAAATCAACTATTAGGGCATTTGAACTATGATAAACGTATGTGCCTTTAGTGCTTCATATCCCAACTTTGATGTAATTATATAGCTTATATCTAAATGATTTTAATAATTTTAAGACAGGCTGACATTTATTACTGAGTGTTAATATTTTCAATGTCTCAATATGTGCCATCCAAACTTGTACTGAGGTGCCATCTATTGGGACTGAGAGAACCCTTTTCTCTGTTAACATGTTACGTACTGGTACTTCCACCTTATGTGTATTTAATACAATTACTAATGTGTGCCGTTCTTCCCAATCCTACTAGTATTAACTAGACAGAAGCCTCTTACAGTTTTAGCTGCCACTGAGAGAATATTCAATTTTATTATGCTATCAAACTACTAAACATATTTGTTAGTAGTTACCCGAGGCGTCTAAATTCTAAATCTGCAAACAATTTTCCGGTATGTAGCATCGATGTCGTAAAATTTACGACCCCGCTGCCGGTGCATGAATATTCGACGACGGTTACCGAGAAAACATTTTTCATCCTGAGACGTACGCCAAACCTCTATGATATTACTCTTGTACCTGAACCAAACGTCCGACATATTGTTATCTCCTGTAAAATTTATCATACTTGTATATTTACGTATGCATTGGTGTTAATAAGCATCCGAGCAGACAGCTTAAGCGTTGGATAAGGCAATTTTATGGGTTTATTGAAAGGTATTCTAGGCCTGCACACCCCTAAGTGATGAGATCCGGCCAACCCCGCTCTTCATAACGTTTGTAATACAGTTTTACGACCAGCTTAGGACGTAACTTATACATATTTTGAATAACTTTACGCGCTGCTTTAGAAAAGAATTATTACCGACCGGTTTCGTGGAGATAAGCCTATGACAGCATAATATGTACAAATGGTAGTTTATTGAAGGCTTCTCTTCTTTTAAATATATACGAGTTTATTTGACCGCGATTTACAAATTTTACTTATGTATAGGTACTATTACCCGATTAATGCAGATAGTTGTAGATTAACTCTAATTTCGTTAAAATTAGGTATTTAATGGGGTCGGGAGGTCGCGATATAGCCCTCCATCTGATTATATCTTAACGAAATAGTGGCGCTCTAGGGAAACCCCTAAACGTCTGATACGCATAAAAGTCGTTGTAACAATAAAACGATGTAACTCCTCTAATACGTGTTTCGCGTGTTCGCATACAATAGGTATAATAAAAGGCAATATTTGTAACGATCCGATTTTAGCCTGTAGGCATTTATGTCTAGTGGATAGAAAATGTGCTGGTCAGCACACGTGATCCGCACATACAATCAGCCGTTAGGGCACACCGTGACACCCCTAAAACGATTTGATTAAAGTCATAAAACTCGACGTAGGTGCTGCCGGCATCGGTAGCGGGAGCGGCGCGGCGCAAACGATAGAAAGTACAAGTTATATGGCGCCCTGCCCCTGCGGCCCTGCGCCCCGGCCCTGATCCGCCGGCGCTCACCGCGCGCGCCGCGGCTGCCATCAACTTTTAATAACACAGTCTGGTGCCCCTGCGACTAGGCCTAAAACAACTTTAACACAAAACAAGTATAAATACTCAAATATAATAATTTAGTGAACTTTAGATTGCTGTGAATGAACATTTTAGACCCCGCTATCAACGTAGATTTTAATAATTCTAGTTATTCCTGATAGCTTCCCTCCCGAGCGGGTAAATGCTTGTTAATACCTCATAATGGCCTTTCCGTTCAATGTAATAGCCTTTTTGTCAAGACCAATTGAATCCCGCCCAGTTTATGCAGAAATCACTTTTAATGGCTATTGAAAGTAGTGTTACCGGGAAGCTGTTTGTAAGTCCGCTTTTGTTCATATAATTATTCATGTTGTCCTTTTAATTAATTATGCATGCTTATCACTAGCAACCACATGCAACTTATAAGATTTCCGAAGCACGCGTCTCCGCTCCTCTATTGGATGTTGTTACCAAGTATCGAATCCTGGGCTTACGGTGCGAGCGCGAGCACGTCAAACTTCGCTAACCGCCCTTAAGAAAGTTGGTAAAGTTGCCTCCGTTCAGAGATGTGTTGTGTCGGTGCTGCCCCGCGACGTTCCCGACCTCGTGTAAACTGTAATCCCCACAGATGATGCTAGGATTTAGCAGCTTTATATTACCTTCGGTGAAAGTTCTTGATAAATGTTATATTTAACAGAAAAGATACACACTGACAGGATCAATCAGCGAGCTGCTTTAATACCAAGGAGTTGAGTTAAAGCTTGCAGTAAACATGAGGCGCCACTCCTTTTTTAAATTTTGGCAAAATTTAGCTTTTTTTAACAACACTCGGATGATGATGCACTACGGATTATGTTGAGATCTGATCAAACTGAGAATGATTGTTTGAGTGAAGTTTGAATGCCGCATTTGCTCGACAGCTGTCCCGTTTTATTTGCATCGTAATTTTAGAACAACCCCTAGACAGTTCATTCACTGCTAAGTCTGGTAAGGCTATGTCGTAGCTGGGTTTGCAGGTTCATAGCGAAAATGCTACGTAGAGACGTGTTGTGATTACCGCCAAATGGTATAACCTATGCCATGGAAATGGTAGAACAAACAGGATTAAAAATTTGGTGTTATCTGGGCATGTACCTGAGGTTCAAGAAGTCCGACTAAGCGACATGACCTCTGTTACGGCGATGGCGTACAATACTACCGTGACCGTGATTTTTATGTTTCGATGTCGTGTAACAAGGATCCATCAGAATTGTCACAAAGTAATTCGAAATAAGTCTTCAATTTAATGTCAATGTTTATAAAAGTACGAGGATTATTTTAAGGTTCAGTGATTTACCTTATTACGGCAATGAATTATATCTTAGTTCTCATTTCCATCATATTGTTGGAAATAGGTAAAAGTTACAGTCGCAACTATTCTTTGTGTTATTATATAACTATAATACAATCAACGACAGCCATATTTTTCTATTTTTGTCTTGAAAATTGTCAAAGTTACGTGTAAATTTTGTGCAAAACTATACGAGTGACAGAGTTTGACAACTCATGTCTATAGCGAAGTGTCCATTTTAGCCGCAGTGAGCACTGTGATCCTTTTTGGTACCCCCTACCATACTTTGCATGGTGCCAATGCAATAATTGAACATAGTGGGTGTGATACTCAGATAATATCAGATTAACCTAATAGTTCCACTATCACAGAAATATTACTTACTTTTTCAGTACCTAATAATTTAAGTTTTTTTTTGCAAAATATCAATTTTGGTATAATAATTTGCAAAATTTAAAGAATGAGAAATGATTTTTTTATCAAATATTAGTTGTCCGTAGGCGCAGTGTACAAGGCACACGGCAGTATGATTGTGTCTGGTTTCTCCTTGCTGCCATTAATTGATGCCTCGGTCTTAAATTGGTGCAAATCCTCAAGGCGCAGATCATGCCAACCGAGCGCCGGCACTCAACGTGCCTCCTCCAATTACTTTAATTAAAACAATACCACGCCACTAGTGCTGCCTCGACTCACCGCGTCTGTTTCCCATTTCCCTATTTAAATACGAAAACGAGCTCGTGGGACTCATTCTCGAAAATGTATTCGACGAGCCACAATCATATCGACAATGTATTTGTTGTGTGCTCTAAAGCACAGTTATATGTGTACGAACGTGAAGCACAAATGTTGAGAATACATTGGTATTATGCACGTGTTGTATTTTCTATTATGAACGCGGTGCCACAGCTTGCGTTTAGCGTGCAAGATGTTGCTATCCACTTTTACATGAACTGATATCTGTCTGCCTACTTTAGCGTACTCTGTACTAATTATTATCAAATTTCGGTATTAGCAGCTTATGTTACCTTATTTACTGTCTGTGTTTTTCTTGTGTATTAGAAAGCTGTATAGTTTTTTAGTAAATACTATTTTTTATTCTTGATTCGTTATAAGTATTCTTCTTGTTATGTATATGGATTTTGATTACGAACTTGACTTGTTCCACATGTGAGATATGGAAATTATATCGTGGTCATGACGTTATAAAGTTACTACAGAAAATAGCATATTTAACGAGTTGTTGCTGTGAAAGGCAAAGTGGTTTCGTATTTAAGAAGAACCGTTCAATTACAACAACATTTAAGTAGCTACTGCACGTAGCTCCCGCGTAGTCTTTCATACTCATCTGTGTTTCCAACTTTTAGAGCGAGTGGTACGAAAATCGATTAGGGAGCCGGGCTGATTCAGCGACTTCGAAGCAAGTAATTTACTCTCGAGTTGGCTGAAGGCGACACCTGTCGAGCGAAGTGACGGCTGATAATGCGACGCGAGCGCCATTGATGCGCAGTCAAGTGCGAGGACGTAAACTGCGCTACTACCCGCGTGCGAATGCCTAATCAAAAACACTACTGCACTATAAACAACAGACCTTTTTACTTATCGTGAACTAAAAATTCGTTCGTGTTGGTAATATTTTTCATGCCCATAAAATAAAGTATATACTCGAAATGTAGTGCATTTATTTATTACTAGGTAATAAAATGTAAATCGTCATATTTATTGTAAAACGCGGATAAAAAAGTTAGCTAAACGTAGTTACGATCACCAAATAATACAGTAGGTAGTATTTACTTGCACGGCTTGTCGTTTTGAGTACATGCGTACCTAGTTACTGGCTGAGCGCTAATGTTTCGCAGTATGGAGCAATTGGAGGGTGAATCGTGGCTATTACGAGTATCTATGGTATGAGTTATCTAGTTGATTAACTTTTCCTAGCGTAAATCTCGTGACCTTCGAAGTCAAACTACTTAGGAAAAAAACAGTAATATAAATTAAGTTGGCATAATACTTTGCTTCCTGCATACTTAAATATACATTACGTTTTCATTAATAAAAAAGTAGGCATTTTTTTCATATTAAGATATAGTCTGATATGATGTGTGTGTTTGTTGTTATAGGGTAATATTGTCTTGCAACCGCCAGTGGCTTATTTCACCATAATTACAAGTGTGACAATTCTAAAACACCACTGAAACTGAAGTCACCGGCCTCCTTTGGCTACGGCTACCGCTTACTACCGGACGGTCCATGTGCTTGTTTGCCACCAACATAAAAATTACTGATAACGTTATTACATCGTTAATAAACTACTTTTTATTTTCCGAAACCCGTGACAATTGTCGCAAGGTTTAGTACAATTTGCATTAAATCTTGACATGAGGTAGGCTTACTTATGTCAGAATTTTGCTACAATTGTCGTTTTTTTTTGTGACAATTGTAATTTTGCTTCGCAAAAAAGTGGATATTTCCTGTTGATTTATTAAAATGTTCCTGCACATCATTTTATGTTGGTGGCTTACTTATGTCAGAATTTTGCTACAATTGTTGTTTTTTTTTTGTGACATTTGTAATTTTGCTTCGCAAAAAAGTGGATATTTCCTGTTGATTTATTAAAATGTTCCTGCACATCATTTTATGTTGGTGGCAAACAAACCCACGGCTCTTCCGATGTTAAGCGGTAACTGTAGCCTATAGACGCCCGACGCCGATTGGAGAAACAGTAAATTTACAATTGTAGCACTTGTCAACGTGGTGAAATTGGTGCCAGGCTACTTTGAACATTGTCGGATATAAACTATCAAGAAACTGTGGGATAACGCTCCTGGAGACTAATGATTCGTTAATTAGCCGTTTGACTACAAGCAAGTGCAGGTAAAACGAATAAAAGATGAATCTACAGCAATTTAAAGCTGCAATTAATTAAGGATTCATTCGCGTTTATTGCTGTTTGCACGATCTTGGAGTTTTCGCTCGGAAATGCATTTTATTTCTCTTTTTACTACATTATGTCAATTAATCAGCTTTACTTACGAAATACTACCAAACTTTTAATGCTGCCGTGCTTATGGTAAATTGAAATATCTGTTCTATTCGAATATTTTCAGCAAATAATTGAGCACCTACGTTTTTAACGCAATTAGGTACTTCTTTTTCTACCATTACCACGGTAGAATAGTACCTACCTATGTGTTGAAAAATTATATTCTAGCAACACGTCTTTTCAAGATGAACCATCCACGTAACACAGTTGATTTACCAGTCATTCTAAGTAATGAAAGAGAAGTACTTTTTAACAATAATATCCAAAAACATCGATGGATAGATAAGTAGGAAGCAATGCTACTGTGTTCTTCGAATGCGACAAATGCAACGGCGGAATATGAGAAAAGAAACGAACGAAACTGACACTAACAAAAAACAACCAAAGATAAACGGAAACGGACTCGCTCACAGAGAAAAGTAGGAACGCTCATGTGAAAGAAAACTTTGCGGCAATCATTCCTCCAATACTCTTTACGGTACGCGGTTCTTTGTTAAACTGTAAAGTCCTTTATATCTACATTTCGTGATATAGGTATAGTTCGTTAATCTAGAATCTGGCGTTAAAAGCTAGTACTAGACTAATTTTATTGACATTTGCAATTGTATTTTACGGATGGTAGACACGCCTTTGGAATGGATGTATCAGGGACCTTTCATGAAAGACGCTGCCGTCTCGTCTTTAATCAAGCAAATGCTGTGTCTATTTCGTTAGAAAAGATAGGATTAACCCCTTTCCCGAGAACACGTTTGTCCAAGTTTCCTTAAAGTAATTAAAGGTCGAAGCAATTTTAACTTTGTAATTAAAACTCATAATCTGTATTTGGGTAGCTCATGAAATCGAGTAGCGGAATAGGAAAACAACTAGTTTAATAATTATTATTTATGTGTAATAAATTTTCTGCTTCCGATAAATTACTAATTTCCTAAACACCGCTTGCTTATAATGTTTTTTTACGAAGTATAAAATACAGTAAGGGTTATGAGTTTTGTGATTTTTATAAGTGTTTAAGTTTTATTATGTAGTCTCTTATTTCGCCTTATCAAAGAAAATATCGAGCGTTTTTATGAGATTTATTCGGCCTTCAGGAAATTATATTGTACTAAGATAAGTAAATATCGTTTATCTACATCCATATCATAATTTCCCTATTATGTATTCAGAAGCGGTAATGTAATGACCTATATTAAGAAACCGTTGCCTGTGCCTGTATCATAATGTTAACATTAAAGTACAATGCATCATAATGTTAACATTAAAGTATCGGTGTCAATACATTAATGTTATAAAGTCAACTTCTTTTTGTTTTTTTTTTTTCAATATTTATTGTAAGATATTTTTACACAAATTGAGTGATTTCAACTGATTTGAATAGTTATATTTAGAGGTATTTTACTTAGTGGATATCAATGTAAATTGGCATTCTAAATTTATGATATGGAGGTAGATAAAGTTATGTATGTGACTATACATAATTAGGCATTAAACACTCGTGTGATCTTATTATGAAACTCGCCTACGGCTCGTTTCATAAAACCACACTCATGTTTAATGCCTCTTATTATGCGCCAGCCACATAAATAACTATTTTGCGGCCTACGACCTACTTAGATGTACGACACTTTACAAGTTACTTCCGGTACTTTACAGTCCTAGGACTGCTAAGTAGTTATGAAATGCTTTAGATATCAAGTTCAATAATCGAACCAGCAACGTGGTACTTCCTGGTTTAATTTGACGTACGTAATGCCAACATTTACTTGCAAGTTTGAAAAATATAATATTTCCGAAAATCTAAAGAAAATAAGTGGAAACGACCTCTTAGTTAAATGAAACAATTTCCTACCTAATAAATACAATACATTTACAAGTTGAAGGACGGACATGAAGTGAGCCAGTGCAAGCCAGCGCTCGCGACAGCCGTCAGTCTCGGCGCCATTGAGAGCTGCGGACACGCGATGTGCCACTCCTTCTGTCAGCTCCTCGACAACTATCCTAGTTATTACTTTAAAAACTCGATTTAGCCTAATTATGCCTTAATGAATAAGTATTTTGGACAACTTTATATAAATCGACCCGACTCCAAGTACTCCATCTGCGAAGTCATAGTGATCTGGATTTAAATTGGTGCTCCTTACGAAAATGCCATGGTCTACACTATGAGGTTCTTCAAACAAGTTTATACCTTTTAAAAGAGTCGGCAACGCGCATATGAATCTCTTAGAGTTGCAAGCATCCCCGGGCTACGGTAGCCATATAGCATCAGGCAGGTCGTATGCTTGTTTGCCACCGTCGTGGAATAAAAAACCATTACCGGTTTTTGAACCAGTACCTACGTTTCGATCTTCGATAGTTGGAGTAGATAATTGTGAGCACTAGTTTATTTTTTGCTATTTTCGATAACTGATTTCTTTTGATTCACTTTTGGCTGGAACCTTCCCTCGGTTTGTGAAATAAAAGTTTGTCTAAAACAAGCCGAGCTGTGAAGTAACAAACACTAGAGCGGCGGCGGTACGGCGCGCAGCCGAAAATGGTGAATAATGCAAAGGCTTACGAAACAGATCATATTTTTTCCGAGAAAATGTGGAATCACGAAGTGGCAAAACAGAATTTAATATTCGTAAAAGGGTTGACGTCAGGATTGGCCCAGGCAGCGCGGCAGTTGACGCGTGCCGGCTCTAGGAGTTTTTTTGGCTACTTTCCAAAATCAATATCTTCGGATACACTGGCCGTCGCGCATTGTGCACTAATCTGCCTGACAACCAACTTGCATCTCTCTTACCAAACTATTTCCGTTTCCTATATAAATAATCCCCAGTCTCAAAACATGTTGTTTCAGTTTTTGTTTAATATTTACTTGTGTTTGTTGGAAACTTTACAATTATTCACTCGATTTATTTACCCACCCTTGATTCTGATTAGTAGCATTTTGGTTTACATTTTGGCTCGAGTTTCCCTCGACCTAATAAACGCAGTTTCTGTTACCCAAACGAGATAAAATTGCTTCCCTTAACAGTGTTGTATAATTAAATCCCAACGCGCAAATAAACAACGTCTTTAATTTACCCAAATTATATCTTTATGGGCCAAATATATATTTCCAGGGTACACAATTAAAGGATTGTTTAATATAAACGTTGAATTCTCGAATGTATTCGCAATTCTCGTGTGATTAATAGCATTTAGTTTTAAAAGTAAATATAAACGCGGTTGCGTAAACATAAGCTTTAGGTTTGTATGAAAAATTATTTATATTTACTGGTTACGTTACTTATAATTTACCTGCTGTCAAATAGGTTTTCTTACCTTACATATCATAAGAGGTTTTATGACAAATATCATTATCGCACTGCCAAAATATCACGTTGAAATGAGAATGCTCCAAGACACGTGAATGAATAATACATGAAAAATAAATCTCTTCCCAGGCGCTTCTTTTAACCAGTAAAATTTACAGCAAGCAAATATACTTTTCATCAAATATTTTATCATAATGGAGCTGAAAGTAGGCCTAATAATTATTCATGATTAGATCTTTAAATGTGTCTGAGGCCAGTCAATGTAGTACTTTAGGTACGTACTAACAAACAACTCGGTCTAAACCTCCAAGTCTAAGAAAATGTAACTTTAGTACGTATGTAACGTAATTCTTTGGGGAAGTTGGCGAATTCATTTTATGGGAATTGAGAATAGATAAGTATAAATAAACCGTTGTGAGGGTTTGGGTGTAGCTGTAGACCCATTTGTGAGGTTATAAAAATGCCATCAGGCCTAGCCTAGCGACTTTATCGCTGCGTTCATATTGATATTCAATTAAAAAGTTTTGCGATGTCTAAGTGGAATAATCGCTTTGAATCAAATTAACAGAGTGTGGAAGTGGCACGACGACGCGGCTCGGCGCGACGCGACGGAGAGGGCGCAGTCGGGTGCGAAGCGATGCGCCGTGCTCGAGAGCTCGCTTCATTTAAAGGCACTTGTCTGTAATTGCAGCGCCCGTCTACGTCTACCTCCAAGACCTGTCGCCTGAGCGGCGGCGGGCGTTACAGAACAAAAAGAAGTTTTAATGCCCTTTGTCGGGCCTCTATGGGCTTTCGTTTAACTAACTCGGTTGCCGATCGCCGCTAACCGATCTCGGTCTACTTTTTTTCCCCATATACGCACCAGGAAAGAGTTTTCCCGTAGAAAAAACAATATATTTCTGACGACTAATGATTACTTTCACAGGTCTTGTACCTTTGAAAGTAATTTGTTCCATACTACCGTTGCATTAGTTGCAATAATATTACATGCTTTTTACTAGATAATTTCATAATATTATTGTTACCAAAATAACTTATTTCAGTTATCACTGGACTGGTGCTGCCAACCCCTTATGTACTAAAGATACAAATGTACACTAAGGAAGATAATGAACTACATAATTTAATAAAATTTAACAAACGCGGATGGCCCAACGAATAAAATAATATTAAAGTTAAATGCGATTGAAATATTAAAGAAGAATTAACCATTGCCTTCGGCCTAGTATGGAAAGGTAATAGGATTGTAATACCTAAGTGCATGCGCTGCGATATGTTAAAAATAATTCACTTCAGTCACTTGATGACAAAAGCGCAAACTTAGGGCTAGGAAAACAGTCTACTGGCCAAACATTAACACTCGGTTACAAGATTTTTGATAAGTACAACAAATATCTATCCTAAGGAGCCTCTACGAGTAATATCACATGACATACCGAACAAACCATGGTGCAAAGTGGAAGTAAATATTTTTATTTGGGAAATCGTACTCTCGAACGTACAGGTGCCTATGACTCTTCTACAAAAATACTTTTGAGCTTACAGCATTCTAAATTCAGCAATATAATTTTGCAAAAAAATCTTGGATAACGGTTGCAGTTTGGTCGGAAACGCAATAAATAGCTCGGGCGGCGGCGCTTGACCCACTTCCTGTTACATGCCGAAACGCCCGCGATTTAATCGTGCCCTGCCCCACTCCCTTCTTCCGCCTAGACCCCACACGCTTCGCTACTTTGCCGCATAATTATTAAATCCATTCCGAGTTCGCTAAGAAAGGGGCACTCCCGGCCGTGGATATTTTTCACCTTTCTGTCTATAACCAATGTCTACTTAAGTAAATACTTCGTTTTTATTGTCGATTTGTCACCTTTTAGTTATGGAGTAGGTACCTATTTACATAGTGTTAACTATCTAGTAATGAATAAGACAATGCGTTGGAGGCCTAGTTTAGTGGTTCTCGTATGATATAAGTTGATGACTCTCTGAGCTTTAATTCCGCTTGGTGAATCTTACTCAACAAGTTTTGCGAAGACATAACATCATCACAGACAGAATAATTATCATCGATATCGTAGACCTGTTACTTTACTGGAGGTACTTTTTTAGTTGCTTGGACGTATAACAAATAAATCGGATCAAATCACACATCACAGTCTCAGTCCACTGCTGGACCTAGGCCTCTCCTATTAAATATGCGTACAGGTACAGACGCATTAAGAGGTAAATGCCCATAATCGTCACACTGGGCAAGCGGATTGGCGATCAAAGTAATGTGTCCACTGTGATGACGCTGCTGTCCATCATCAATCTTCTATCAAAGAATGGTCAGTGACACTTCAACCCCGGACAGTGACCGGATAATTTATCTGAATTCTGCTCGATTGTGTGTAAATCTCATCGATTTACACTTTAAACGACATATTTCAAATACTAGGATAACATCGTTGATGAATTAATGATAACAGTCATCAGATTGGCATTGGATTTTAGATAGGTACTAAAAAAGCTATTAGGCTCGGCATATGAATGTAATAGCTTCACATACATTATAAAATGGTAGGCGTTTCTATAACCGGAACTTTACACTTTACCCTGTCCATTAACGACTCATGAATCATGATCTTTGCATTCAAACATGCATTAGTAGGTATTGCATTTAAGAACCGTTATAGTCTATAAGCATTATAAAATCTTAAAATAGTTTATATTCTCAGTACCATAGTATTGAAGTTTTTTGAAGAGCTATATTGTAATGTAATGTACCTAACTAACTTTTATATCTGTATATAACATTTTTTTTATATTACAGGCAGTATTTTATATATATTTATATCATAGTATTTTATACGACGAAAGCAGTAAACTCAGTGAATGTAACACGCTCTTAGACATTACTAATATACAATATTTACTATTTATTGCACTCCTCATCAAAATAGAAATAACAAAGAATTTACAATCTTAAAAGCAGAGTTAACACAATATTAGGATCTCTTACAGGAACAACAAAAACTATCAACAGGAAATAAAGTTGAGAGGCAAATACAGGTTAGGATCTACCTGTATTTGCCTTTACACGGAACCCTGAAAAATATGAAATTGTTTTACGAACGAAACATCTGTCTTTTCCATGCGGGTCGCTGTAACGGTGCGTTCGGTCGGATTCACCCGGCGCTCGCCGGCCACCGCGCGGCGCGGGCGTCGCTCGCCGCTCGCATCTGATAGCGCGGCGGAAATTGCGCGGCGTCGCGTGCGCCGAGCGCGTGTACGTGACGTGCACTCTATTCGTTCGCTATTTTATTTCGGTCCGCTTCTCGCTGCATCGCCGAAATCTTTCACACCGCAATTTACGTCTTCCCTTTTGAATTTACTTTGCTTTTCCATTTCGGAGCAAACATTTAGTTTTACTTTAGGTACTCTCTACCACTAGGCATGAAGTCTTAGCTTCTCAGTTAAACATCGTTTAAAATCGTCGGCTGAATACCAGTACTCACTATAAAAACTGTCATTAGGTACTTTTAGCAACCGCCTATGCCACTACTGTATCGAAACAGACGCGGCTTTTATTTCAAGTATTTAGGTATTTTACTGAGTGCGTTTTGGTTATCACCAGACAAAATATATAAGTATAAATGTGTAAACATGCATAGCCAGGTAGAGTAATACTTAATTTGCTATGTTGAAATTGAAACATATTTTTCATATTACGCAAGTGGCGCCTAACTCGAGTTATTAAGTAAATATTCAGAAACGATCTTGCTACGATTCTGAACTAGTTTTTTTTCCTGCATATTAAATGTAAGTGCCGTACGTACATTTATTAAATGAATACCAACATACTTAAATGCGTATAAAACATTCATGGCTCACGAACAAAAATTCCGGACAATGATTAAGTAGCCCCGTGCACAATTTACTTTACGGTTTGGGATAACCGCGGTTAGCATGTATGCCTCAATTTCGCTTTGCTATTTGTATACATATACGACTCGACGTTGTAACATAACAAAGCAGACGCGTGTGCGCTCAGAAATATTTTTGTGAAAGTTTCATGAATATATTAGCCATAAATGTGACTAAAGGAATCTATTCCCTGTTACGAACCGCCTCTGCGCCTCCCGAGCCTGAGAACATGAATAGCTTAGCTACACAACTGCGTTTATTATATTCAAAATGAAAATAAGTAAATGACAAAAACTTTGCGTTTGTACGTTGTATTTATCTTTTGACGATAACTTACGATAGGTATCATCATTTTGACATTAATTAATAATCAATCATGGGAGAATCCTATTAACTTAGTCTACGGTTAGCTGATTAAGGCTTGTGTTGTGAGGGTAGGGTAGGTGCCGAACTATTTATTGCAAATAAAGGGTGTCCCAGAAGTAAAGAGACAAATTTCAAATTTTGAACTATTTGAAAATATTTTTATTTCTTTAAGAAAAATTACTGTCATGTCCACCGTTTGTCTCAAATCTGTAAAATTTAGTGGTAAATATGATTGTATTATTGAAATTTTAGAAATGAAAAGAGCTGATCACGTGGTATTCGCTAAAGAGTTGTTCAGAATTATGAATGTTATGGAAAAACGGACACGATATCTAATTTTTCTTCAGAGGGAGTAAGGAGAACTACTTTGTATCGAATTATAAAGCGTTTTGAAGAATGACATGAACACATTTTCAAGAAGATTCCGGGAAAAAATTTACTATTTCCGTAGCTATGAACATAAATAAGGTAAAAAAAAGTGTATGAACGGAATCCTTCGATGTCTGTTAGAGCTGCTGCGGATAAATCGAAAATATCGAAGTCAAGTATAGCTCGTATTAAAACATGCGACTTAAAGCTTAAAGCATTTGCAAAACTGTCAGCTCCTAAGTACTTTAAGGACCAGGAAGTGCGAGCTAAAAGAGGATGCCGAAGAGCGTATGAAAAAACACTGAAAAAAGTTCTCATAATTGATGATGAGACTTACGTGCCCGTGGACCCAACGGATATTCCCGGGAAGCAATACTAACATGTGACTCGACGGGACTCCGTAGATTATTCGCAAAAACTTGTAGCAAAGGTCAAATTTTTCAATAAATATCTCGTTTGACAAGCCATAGACCAAAATGGCAATACATCTTAACCATATATTTGCACAGGCTCTATGACCGCACGTATTTATTTGAGAGAATGTGTGATAATGCGATAAATTTCGTTCATAGATAAGCATTACCAGAGGGAAGAAATTATATTCTCGCCGGATGTGGCGTCATGCCACTACGCCACGAAATTCACTCAACATCTAGAGGCTGCAGGTATAGATTTTATACAAAAACATAACAACGCCCCAAATGTTCCCCAAGCTGCTAGTATTGAAGCTTATTGACCTTTATATAAACGAGAATATAAACGAACAAAGAACCCAAATTGTTGACTGGATTTTAAGCATAGATGGACTAAATTGGCTAAAAGTGTGACAGCTAGTTCTCGAAAAGCTGTAATGAGACGAGTAGCAATCAACCTTAGAAAAATTGGCTACAGAGCCTTTGCACAAGCAAATTTCATGTAAAGAAAGAAATAAAATGAAATTCTGAAGTTAATTAAATGTAAATAGTAGTGTTTTGTAAGATTTTTTTATTAAATATTTTCATTCGAATCTTGTCTCTTTACTTCTGGGACAGCCCATATATATAGAAACTAAAATTTAACTAAGAAACAATTTTTGTGGTAAATAAAGGAAAAGCCTTCGCCAGAATTCAATCTCAGTATTTCCAGCTTTGTATACAGACTATGAAAGCCGGAAAAAAAAGTATTGAGTCATTGTACCTGCTGGTAATTGTTTGAGCGTGAGACAATAAGTTACTCGTACACATACTAAAATGCTGCTACGTGCTACGGCGTAGCGTAGACGTAGCGTCTGTGACTAATATAAGTATATGAATACGACCTCCGTACCCGCTTTGGTAGTGATTGTGCCAGTAAAACTAATGTGCACTCTAAGTTAAAAGCTACTTCTAGAAGCGATTTTTATTTCATAATTGGAGGCCGGACATGTGATTATTGAAAAATGTTGTAGTATCGATTTGTGATTACGATTTGATGAATATTTAAGGTAGACATATTTCTAATTTTATGGTATTTTTCACTTTTAGGGAAACCTAATTAGCGTGAAATTAAAAAAACATTAATTGTAGTCAGCTTTGTAACGACATCGACAGTTGAGTACAATATCTTTAGGAATTGAAACTCTCTCGGTGTTTTTATATGGCTTATAAGTAGTTTGTAAAATGAACACCAAAACCGAGTTATTATCGAAATTTAGTGCTTATTGTCGTTACAAAGCTGACTGAAATTAATGTTTTTTTAACTTCACGCTAGTTGGGTGACCCACAAAAGTAAATATGCCCTTATATAACATAAATTTTAACCTTGTTAGCAATATTTTTTCATTCGGTAAGCCAACTGATCGTATGCAGTTGCCTACTTGAAAATAAATAATAACACCAAATTAGTTAAATATGAAATATTAGAATTTAACATATTGCCTAAAAAACATATAATGGATAATATCTTTTTCCATCTATCTTTCAAAGCCAAAAAGCTATTTTGACATAATTGTATAAAAATAACTATTGCAAGATGAGCAAAATATTTTTCCGCGCCGCTGAAGTCGCGGAAAACATAGAAAACTAATAAGTGATACCGAAGGATCGCTTTGTTTTGATTGAAGCTAAATATATCGTTACACGGTCGAGTTTGCCTCACTTATCCCGTCCGCTCAGCTCTGAGCTGAGGCTCTAGAGCTCGTAAAATACAAGTTATACCATTATATTTTTACGACACCAACAAATGTCAACTTTTCGAAGAGACACCCGCCGACCGCTCTCCGCCGGCGCCGCGTTATTTGTTATCTGGGTGCGCGGTTAGGGCTCTTCGTGATTTTTCATGAACGGTGCTAGTTGTTTAGGAAGAGGCCGGCTAGGGAATCGTACAACTCCTGAGGGATTCCAGTGGTAGCTCGCATCTCAAATCGATAACAATTGTTTTGAGTAAAGATAATCAAATATTTTAAATATCCTGATTTTACATAGCAAGTGCAAATATAGTAACGTGGAAATGGTTGAAAAATAGTTTATCCATTTTCATTTAAATAGTTGCATTGAAGCGGGCGTAATGGGAATCTAGATAAACATCAAATTTATATCCCCTCACACCGCGATTTACTTTCCGAAGCTTTTAGCTTGTGGGCTAGGTTCACCATAATGCCTGCTTATAGTGCTTACTTTTGTGTTCCTAATACTTAAGTAACTGTTATGTATAATTCCCATGCTTCTTTATTCATTCGAAATCAATTTATAACGCTAAATACGACATATAGATCTGAAGGTACATAGTAATATCAGCAGATATTTAGTAAAAAAACTGTACGAGTATATGTTAATGTGTACATTTAGTATCTAAAAGTATTCGCAAAGATCACACCTCCGTCGTATTACTACGAAATACATTTTAAAAAGTAAAATCGCCTGCTTCATACGTAATTAAAACAGCTGAGATAATATAAAGTTGGGCTATAAATTGAAACATTCCAAATTAGAATGCAGAAAGCAAAATACCTAGTATTTCTACTACACAAAACAATGTAAATGGCATTATAAGTTTCGCCGTTTTAAGGTTTTAATGTATTTATATGCATGAAAGACATACACGGTCTTCCACCTTACAACTTATAACAACATAATGTGCACTTCGGAAGCGGTCTATCATATATTTATAATACAACTTTGTTTACAACAACACTCGCGTGTAATTACAGTATTCCACTTCTAGAAGCATTTTCACTTAGAGGTGGCAAGTGTGCAATTTCTCGTTTGGTGCATATTTAGCTACAAAGGAAAGGATCGATTAGTTTGCAGATGAGGGCACGGTCGCGTGTACAAGGGCCATAGCGGCGGGCGGGCGCAGCGCTCGGCTCGGCTGTGCCTTCCGGCGAAACGCGAGGAATGTTGCCGATAGATTAACTTCTGATCTCTTTTCCGATATTATAGCAAAGCGCTTATGTAAGGAATTCTAAGCGCTTCCATCTGATTTAAGGCCAACGATGGCATTCCGGGAACATGTTTTAGATAATTGGATATACCTGCTTTATTTGCTAATTCATTATAATAAGTAGGTAAACACATTTGTTGCTATACCATCCACTCTCATTATTGCTTCGTTGCAATCATTGTTATTAACATGTTGCAATGTTCGCTATTTTAGTTACTACGCAACCAATCCATAGTGTTGCGTTCAGTAAAATGTTAATTATGCGCTATGTGCTACACATAACTATTTAAACTATACATATTGTTATTATAGCTTGTTAAGTTGCAGGTGATTTGCAAAGAACAATACTTATTAATATCGTATTAATATCAATACCTAATGTAATACTGGCATAGAAATATTTTTGACTACGAATCAGAAAAAAAATATACAAAAAAACAAATGGGTGGACGCAAAAAGAGTCTCCATCTCTAGATAGATCGCTAGTAATAAGATTACGGGATTACGGGGCCGTAAAACTACGCGATATGTGAGAGCTTTATAAAACTAAATATTTGGATTTAGTAGGTATTTAACATTTAAGAATCACAAGTTTATGAATACTATTTGCTATATAAAAGTCTTTGAATACATTAGATTTGTATTTGAATGAATGTTGTAATCAAATAAATATTTTATCTTACTTACTAGTTCGATAAACTAATAGTAAAGCATTATTTTGAATTCTCATCAGGCTCTGATGATTTTGCTACAAACTCAACTTAATAAAAACATGTTAAAACCCCGTAGAAAGTTTGTACAAGTAACGGTAGTTTCAGTAGTGTGTACGTAATCGATTAAGCCAAAGTACAGAGATAACATTCCGTCCGGGAGCGTACCGTTACCTACTTACCTCACAGAGTACGTTCAGGTGGAACGGGGCGTTCTGCGGCTTGTTTACATACAAGTGAATTCCATTAGATCCAGCCAGTGTACCGTCGCCACAGCCTCGAGCCCCATTCGCGCTTTATTCATATCCCATTAGCAGATCGATTCACCTAAAATAGCTATCTCCTCGTGAAATACATCGTTTATGTAGTTTCACATTGTTTAAAAGCCGATTAAATACACGACCCTCATAAATTAAGTATAATATGCAGCTCGTAAGCAGCCTTATGATTTCATCATCAGTAGTAAACCTGTTTGTAAATATAATATTTCCGGTGTCTTACCTTTTAGTATCATTGTATAGTCATGATTCAGTGCTATTTCACAGTGGACATCTATTTTATTTTGTTTAGTCTGTTACTCGACCTTACCATAGTTTTACTATTGCAATATGCTCACCACTATCAAAATTCAATGAGCATAACTTTACCAGAATGTTGTGTCATAGTATTTTATGAATGTGATGCTATTAACGGAGCGGGCCGGACCGTGTTTAAGTTGATAATTATGGTAACTCGACATGAAAATTTATTTAATGTCACAGAAATGTACTTTGCCATTTAAAAGTGTGTTCAACTGTAGCTGTGGAACAATAATTAAATTTTCCCCCGGCTCCGAGTGCAGAGTATGTCGTTTCATCAACCTCGCACTAACTCGCGAGAACTGCGCACCACCTGAAATATTTAATTCAGACCTGCCATTGTGCCGCCTGTAATCTAACGGAAATTAAATCTCGTCACTATTTATGCCTGCATTTGCAAAACATGAAATATTTATGAAAAGTACCGTATTAACACTCAATTTACTGCCGTGGTCTATAAATTTGCGGAACATCGCCATCTAGAAGTATTAATGTCATGTTGAACTAGAAGAATTTTATTTTAAATACCTTGAAAAAGGTTTTTCCAATGACCTATGACTAGATATAGGAAGCCGTGGAGCAAATTTCGTTGACAGGTAGGGAGTTCCCATATCGTTAAACTCAACTATCGATACTTGGTCTAAATACCTACTTGCGAGTCTTGTGACCACTCCGGAGTTTGTATGCTTCTGGGTTGTTTTAGTATAAAATATAACTATTACTCTTTATTTCCGTACATGCATAGAATGTTAAATATAAACTGAACCTATAAATCGCCTTGTTAAAATGACAGAAATAAACAGAATCTCGTTAACTGCGGAAAAAAGGAACAGTAATAATAATAGAGGTAACTGTAAAGGCGGTCATAATAGTCCCCTGCGCACTGGAGTCTCGTGCAATTACGTAGTGCGATTTCCATAACTAAGACTTACCGAATAGAAATAATTTCCATTCGAACTTTATAGAAATTTTTCGATTAGCTAGTTTTTCGAATGCATTTTTAAGTTTCTTATATGTATTAGGTAGAGGTTAGATACTCAAAATACACATATTTACTTAAGTATTATGCTTAAAATCGGTGTATTCAGTGCCAAAGTATGTATTGCCGTTTTGATTATTTTCATTACTGCAGTAGACTTATGATGGTACCGTCTGTAATCGTTTATCGGCATTGCCGTCACGTTTTAACACTTTCATTGCGGACCAGTGCTACGCGCTACGTTCGTAGCTGATCCCGTGATTTTTCCGCTTTGTAGCGAATATGGACCTCCCACAGAGAACTCCCCTCGAGAGTTCCCCGCGCTCAAAGTAACAAGTATGCAAGTACGAAAGTGACGCGTAGGACGATAAATGGATAAAACGGGACCATCATAAGCCACCTGGTAACAAGTTGGCCTATGATGGTACCGCATCTAATCGTTTGTCGGCGTTGTTGTCACGTTCTAATAAGTATACAAGTACGAAAGTGACGCGTAGCACGATAAATGGATAAAACGGGACCATCATAAGCCACCTGGTAACAAGTTGACCTATGATGGTACCGCATCTAATCGTTTGTCGGCGTTGTCGTCACGTTCTAACAAGTATGCAAGTACGAAAGTGACGCGTAGCACGATAAATGGATAAAACGGGATCATCATAAGCCACCTGGTAACAAGTTGGCCTATTATGGTACCGCATCTAATCGTTTGTCGGCGTTGTCGTCACGTTCTAACAAGTATGCAAGTACGAAAGTGACGCGTAGCACGATAAATGGATAAAACGGGATCATCATAAGCCACCTGGTAACAAGTTGGCCTATTATGGTACCGCATCTAATCGTTTGTCGGCGTTGTCGTCACGTTCTAACAAGTATGCAAGTACGAAAGTGACGCGTAGCACGATAAATGGATAAAACGGGATCATCATAAGCCACCTGGTAACAAGTTGGCCTATTATGGTACCGCATCTAATCGTTTGTCGGCGCTGTCGTCACGTTCTAACACGTATGCAATTGCGAAAGTGACACGTAGCACGACAAATGGATAAAACGGGATCATCATAAGCCACCTGGTAACAAGTTGGCCTATGTTGGTACCGCATCTAATCGTTTGTCGGCGTTGTCGTCACGTTCTAACACGTATGCAATTGCGAAAGTGACACATAGCACGACAAATGGATAAAACGGGACCATCATAACTTAAGTCACCTGGTAACTAGTTAATCAACTCTACCGTGTGCTTTAGGCTAAATGAAAAAAACAGGTATAAGGTTACACAGATATTCAGAATTGTAATACGTTGGTTGTTAGTTGTTGTAATGAAAAACATAATACCGACAAAATAATATACATAATATGCATAATATACTAAAGCACATTCATTTTAGTACGAGTACATAAGTCTATCTTTTAATATCGAGGTCTTATTGTCTTGAAGACGAACGACAGCGCTGGGTTTGACAGAGACGTATGTTCTGAGCCTGAGAATGATATATTGAAGCCGAATGCATTCATCGTGCTTGTCTGCATTGTCAAAGGTATTCATTCATTGATTTTTTTTTTTCTTACCGCCTAACCATCGGATACTATGAAACTTTTAAACATGTGTTTATTTATTAATTTAAATTAACTAAGCTAAGTAGAACCACTAGCTAGCTGGACATTGATACACTAGGAAAGTTTAGTATTATACAGCCTGCTGCTGTGAAAACTAAATGTAAAATTGGATAAAGGAACTTGCATTTTTGCTAAAAGCTCAAAATAACGTATATAGAGTAGTAATAAACATACCCGTCATTACGTGAATTCAGGTTTTCAGCAGCGAGATATAGTCCTAATCAATTTAATGATGGTATGCATGGTCGATGTCTGCAGGTGCGAATAGCAATGATTGGCGGGTTTCTTCGCCGGCTTATTTCCATCTTATTACTGGCGCGAGTGATATTAAATCCGGTGCTGCCACGTCTCCGCCCTGTCTTCGGGTCTGTGAATTAGGTTAATGGCCTGCCAGGTGATTTCCTTCTAAGCCGTATTTCGAGTAACTCGCGACCACCTCAGCACGCCAAAGTCGTTGAAACAACTTCAATCGGAACACTAAAATTACTGCGGTTGTATTTCTAGGTGTGTACCCGTTCGGTAGTAGAAAACAAAAAAAAATTAACAAATATGGCTGACTTTCCATAGCATTTGACTACTTTGACACATATCGTGAACCACGTTCGCAGACGTATTTTTACGTTAATACGTACTAATAAAGATTAATCTTTTAAGTTGGTGATAAAACCAAGATTGTGTTTTAAAAGTGCGTAATTATGAAGCAATGCAAGTTTTTAGGTTTGATTACATTTTTTTCTGGTCTTCACGTTGTTGTGAATTTATTTGCTTGACGTCTTAATAAATATACTTAGTGTAGTTACAAATGTTACGTTTTACAATTATAATTTATTTTTGTTAATTCATTTTTTATATCTTTTATTTACAAATTTGTACAATTTATATTAATTAATTATTTTTGTTAATACCCATAAATAGATAAGGGTATTAACCCATCGTATGCGGGAGCTCGGATCCGTGTACGGAAAACTATTAAAATAAATATTCAGCGCACACGACGGGTTAACAGAATTTAGCGGTACCGTATCGTATGATACCTTCGAGTTATTGTATAGAAAATAAGAATATTCATTGAGCTTTTCCCTTTTAATTACCTCAATATTCTCAAGGACACCCAAATAGCGTGAGATTAAAAAACATTAATTGCAGTCCTGACTGCAAAACCTGCTTTTGTGTCGTTATTGTGACGACAATTAAGTACGATATCTTTAAGAATTTTCGTTACGAACGCCAAAACCGAGTTTTTGATGCTTAATAATTATCGTTACAAACCTGACTGCAATTGAGCTTTTTTAATCTGACGCTAATGAGTGTGAATGTATTATACTTAGGTGTACATACGTAAATGGAAAAAAATAGGATGCAATACCTACTCTCCCTAAGAATTCCCCAATGCCTTTCATCCTCTAAAACACAGAGATTAGTTTCCGGATTCATACTTTAGTATTCATTTGAATATTATCTTGTGTAAAAAATGTCGCAGTGTTTTATACTTAGTTTATGTGATGGGAGGGTCCCGCGGGGGCTTTTGATTTATGGCACAAAGTCGCGCTGCGCCGCCGGCTGCAACCACTGCCTTTAGCGTTTTTGCGACCTCTCGCGGCGGTCACACGAGCCCGGCGAATTTAACCAGACTTTACGATATAAATAACCTAGAAGGATGTTTTATATTACTCTCAGTATATATATATATATAGGCTATTATTCAGCTATTTGTGAGCTGTGTTTTGATTTCGTCTACCAGCCACACAACATTTTGTTATTTTAAGCCGTGTTAAGTTATAATCAACTTGCTGAATTTAATTTGGAAAAGAAAGAGAATTTTTAATCAATAAGATAATTCATATAATGACAAATACAAATTCCGTCCTTTTGGTAAGCAACTCACATACCTTCAGTATTGTAATTCATTGGAAACTGATTGAAATTATTTTTTCTTTACAGGTTAGTGATCAACAGGCGACGTATTTCCTACTACCACAATTTGTGAGTATACAAGTATGCATGGTAAAAATATTTTTTTAGTTGCTCGACATTACTTCACAAATAATTTTGAGTCGGCACCAACTTTATGTCCGTGTGACATCACATTGTCTGTTTATTTTTCTAGTTCCCATAACAGTGTATTACGCAGAAATCCAGATATAAAAATATGAACACACTTATTTCCATATTTTGTAAAAACACGAGAGATTGTGTTATTTTTACGGCTTACGAAAATACGGGACACGCCAAACTAACGGTATATTTATCCTTCAAAAAGGTAAACCATTTTTTGTTTGTCCTATCCCGACATTTAACTCCCGTTAAAAACAACGTGTCTGGTTCACTAGTAACAAATATTATAACACCATGTCCTAAGAATGTCACAATAAATAAATAAATATCTTGGGACATCTTACACAAATCGACCTAGACCAACGGTAAGCTCAATTAAGGCTTGTGATGTGGGTACCAGGCGACGATATATATAATAGATAGATACATATAGATACTTAAATACATACACAACCATGACCAAGGAACAAATATTTGTTATAAATAAATACACAAATAATGCCCTGGCCGGGATTCGAACCCGGAACCTCCAGCTTCGTAGGCAGAGCCACTACCAACTAGGCTACGGAGGCTGACAAATGTTAAAACAGATTAGTTTCAAAATCCCTCAAACTTAAAATGACTTAGGTACACCAGCAACCTAATCCTAAGCAAACTAAATATCTTAGAAACTATACATGCTGAGGACATCAAATTACAAAAAGAGAGGTCAAGTGATGATAAACAAAATAACCCATCACAAGTTCCTATGTGAAGCACGACATGAAGCAAGAAAAATCTATATGTTTTTGATCTTAAAAGTAAAATATTGAGGTTTAGATCTTTCGCCTAGATCTGCGAAAAGTGCAACCATCAGTAATATATTTAAATACTAATAATTAGTCAGTGTATGGGTTTATCGAATTGTAATTCTAATTTGAGCACGTCATTTTAAAATAACTATATTACTGTTAAATTGGAAAAGAAAAAGTGTTCGGAGACGTTTTTTCTATATTAAATTTCCTATTCACTGCAGTAGATTTGATCATTGTGCTTAGGAATTGCAGTGCGCAAACTCAATTGTGCTCAACTAGCCCCTCTCTACCCTACTTTTTAAGTTACCTAATTTTTCATCCGACTATAAGTCAAATTAACTTTATCATATATTATTGTCACTAACGTTCAATCCTACCATTTCCCATAAAGATCAGTCAAACTTGATACCTTTAAATAAGGTCTAATTTTAAAAATGTCGGTGAAAAAGTTACTGATTTGTATAATTTTCAGCTTTCAGGCTTCATCTAATTTCGACTTTTTAATTTTATCTGCAAAAATGAAGCTTTCCTACAGTACTACATAAAATTTTTAGGCGTTATGAGACATAATAATTTTAATTTTTCGACTTTGAATTTGAATTGATTTTATTAGATTCTGTCATATTTAATAAGATGTGTTTATTTAATTCAATATGACAGAATTATCGCTATTTTGAAACTTGTCTATTACATTGCGATTTCATTGTAGGAACATGGGAGTTTGATAACTGGCTGCAGCGATCCGGAATCAACCGGGAATATGTTTTGTACTAAAATATAGGCGCAACAACCAGTCAACATTTAGACATATTTTAAATAAGGTTTAAAATTGACAATTGTTCACCACACCTGGTGATAAACAGGCAGGGATCGAAACCGGTTTTTTTGAAGAACCTCAAAATAGACCATTGTTTTGTAAATCTTATGTAATTAAAAAGATCGTATTTATAAATGACTCCATTAACAAAGAATATATGTGCCGAAGAACGAAATTAGAACCGTTCTTTTGTATGAAGATAAAACCGGTATCCGATCCTTGTAAACAGGTGCCAACTGACATTACATAGCTTAGCATTGCATAGAAAAGGCTTTAACTGAAACATTTTTTAACATTGAGTCAACTGGTTTTCACTAAGATATTTTAAGACCTTAAGAATAAAAAAAGCTTTTTCATCAAAAACTATTTTTCGCCGAAATACATATTTTATAGTAAACTTTTTTGTGCTGTTTATTTACATACCTACTGATTATTTAGATTCAAGACAAAAATAATGCAAATTAAATCCTGACATAGAAGTATAAAATAAATATTTTAATTAATATAACATATTTAATTACATAAGGGCATTTTCTGGCTAGATTACTCCCTTCTCGTAAAGAGGCGATATTTCTTTATTTTACTGCAATCGTATAGTGTGGGGTATCGTTGCATAGGTCTATTAAAAATAATAAGGTTCTCAAAAGAAAGATTTTCTAAAGCTAATACATTCTGAGATAACCGTTCCACAATAAAAAAAAATGTGTGCATATATATTATGTGTTCCCCTCTAACTTTTGATCCGTGGGTCCAAAAACTATGAAAAAAATCATGAATACGTACTTTAAATTAGAACTATTTCGTATATAATTGGCCCAACCTTTCTTTAATAACTACGGAACTCTACACTGAACATGGCTCGACATGCTCTTGGCCGGTTCTTTTTTGTGATAAATTACACCGGAGCCATATTCTTTGACTGCGAGTGTATTTTTTTTATAGTAGAACAGCAGTATGATTAAGATAATATTTTAGGGTAGACCCACGGAGTTGAGTTTGAGTTTGACATGTTATGCTCCTAATGGATGTAATGAGAGTGTTTTCATTGCTATGAACTGACAGCGTCGTAATACAAAAATAACACGACTCTTTTTGACTTAGGCCATGGATGGTTTAGTAGGTAGCAAGAAGTAGTCAAATAGGCAGCCCGTTAGCGGTTCTACGAGTAATCTCGTTATAATATCAAAGTGCGCCGCGCGTTACGATCCTTCCCTCGCGTGCGGGCTCCAGAAAGCTTCACTGCCTTCAATCGATATCACTATATCTACCACTAGCGACTTTAAGCGCATTACTCTTAAGGCTCGTTTTCTTAAGCAAGCCTGCCGTTCGCGAAAAAATATCAGCTAAAGCCATCAAACCGTTAGCGCAAAAGTCGGCACCGCAACGACCTGGGAGACACAATAGTTATGGAAACAAACTGGATTTAAAATGGCATTCGAATGTTTTATTTGGTTTCATGGGAGATAATATACTTTTAGCGTTCAAGATATGTACCATAAAAAAAATAGTTATACTTACAAGGAAGGGTACCCTACTGTCCGACTCCGATTTGATTAATTTTGATATATGTTATAGAGTAGTCTAAAATAACGGACACGTATTTTTTTTAGCTGCCCAAACTCAACCTGTTAGGAGAAAATGGCCTTCAAAGTACTGAAAATTGACCAAACCTTCTAATTTCTGAGAAGAGATTTGTTCAAAAAAAATTGATAATTAATTACTGGTTTCGTTATATGTAACTTATCTAACTTACCTATTACATCAAAACTCCATCGCTTAATATAAATGTATTTAAAAAAAAATGTATTTTTTACTAAAACCTTAAACGAAGAATTGACGGAACTCCTGAACACATATAAGCGCACTTAATTTTTGGCATCCTCCTAGTTGGTAGTGACTCTACCACGAACCTGGAGGTTCCGGGTACGAATCCCGGTGAGGGCATTTTTTTTTTCTAGATGTAGTTTTCATTAAATAGGTACTGGTATAACCCAACAAAATATGGTTTTCCTAAGTAATCGTTCTAATCTCAATTTATTTTGTTCATTGATGATGCTTTTTTTAATTTTGCAATTTCTAAAATCTTCTATCATTATTATGTTTTTCTTTGTTATATTTTGCTTTAATTACGTAATAGAATAGATGATGATATGGTGTGAGTTAGGGTATTAATAAGATGATTTTAAAATTGTTAGAAGTTTATAGTTATTTATTGACTGGTTCATAATGGGAGGCATTAATATACGAGTGTTTAATGCCTAATTATGTACAGTTGCATACATAACTTTATCTACATGCATAAAATACATTTTCTACAATATAGTTACATGCTTGCCAAGATCAGCTGCAGGAGCCATATGACAGATCTCATGGTTTTTACTTCCACTAGGAATACGACAGAGTCCACCTGCAGCCATTCAACATCACTGTCTTCGTCATTCATAGACAAGGTCTTGAGTCGATATCGATTCTCAATATTCGATATTTAGAAGAAGAATGTATAGAATATGAATTTTAGTGTGGATGAAATTACAAATCGATAAATTCGATAATCGCAATTAAAGATTGTTTTTTTAACAGAATGTACGAAATTTAATTGTGATTAAGATATCGGTTGCCAATATCGTAAAGTAAAAATTACGATGCACCCACCGATACAGATTTCTTAAAGTAGGCTATTTGCTTACCGCCGCTAAACATAAACTTATAATATGGATGTAGATAAAGTTTGTTAAGCAAAGGATGTTGTTAATGTTGTTATGCAAGGTTCTTTTATTTTAATATAGGTATGCACTCAATTCTACCAAATGTGAAGGTGGTGACAAATTAAATAAATACTCACAATTTTAGAGAACTATTCGTCAAAATGTTTTTTTTTTTTTTTTTTCATTTTATTTTTAGAGACAGATTGTTTCTTTTAATTCTTATTTTTTTATTGTCAGGCAAGTGGTGTGGTAGGTTATATTATAAGTATTATAACACGTTGTGGTAGAACTGTAACCAAAAAGAAGTTTTATGGCGAGTTTCGATTACTACTTATCTCGAAAAAAGTGCCGAACCCAGACAATTATTTATGACATTAAAGTTTCTCAAACTAATATGGTCAGGAATACACCATTAAATCTCTTACAATGCTCACGGGCCCCCTATAGGTATATAAAATTTATATATGTCTCAAAAGCTAGACCCATTTTCCCGATTTTCTGAGTGGCTACTTATCTAATCTATATAAAATCTAATAAATATAAAAGCTAATCGAAAATCTTTTTTTTAGTTAAAGATGGTGCCTTTTTTAGGCTCTAGTGTGAGAAGTGGGTCATTTTACGTCAGGTCCAAAATTTCGGAGGGCCACCTGTACTAAAAAACGTCGTACGAGACACGTGCAAAAGCGAAATTCGTCCCTATCGGTCGGGTTTTAAAACATCGCCACTCGTTTAGAATTTCATGTTTTTCGCACTTTGTGTCTTAATGTACTATTTTAAACCTCTAACGTAGTTATTTTATATTTATGTTAATTAAAATTTTGGACATGTAAGAGCGTAGCTGTGTTTGCATAGAGAATCGGCCCTTTCACCTTACAGTATTTATTTTTTATAGATCTCTTATGACTAATATTATTTTCTTTAAATTTGAGCTTTCTGTCTTTGTTATTTTCTAAAGTATGTTTATTTTTTTATTTTCATAAAAACCATTACCAATGTTATTTCAAGAATATATGAGTTATTACAAATGTATATTATTGTTCCAATAGTTCATGCTCTCCTCTCTAACTTTTGATCAGTGGCTCCCAAGAATATGAAAAAATCATGAATAGTGTACGCTTATAACTAGAATACTTTAAATAAAACTCTAATAACTGGGCATTTTCACTTTTTGGGTCACCCAAATAGCGTGAAGTTAAAAAACCTTAATTTCAGTCAGCTTTGTAACGATAATTAAGCACTATATTTCGATGTAAACTCGGTTTTGGTGTTCATTTTACAAACTATAAGCCATATAATAATATAAAAACGCCGGTCAAGTTTAAATTTCTAAATATATTGTACTTAACTGTCGTTACAAAGCTGAATACAATTAAAGTTTTTTGATTTCACGCTAATTGGGTGTCCCTAAAAGTGAAAATGCCCAACTACGGAATTCTATACTAAGCCTGGCCCGACATGCTCTTGGCCGGTTTTTTTATTGAAGACTCTAGAAGAGGATAATGATAAATTTAACTAACAATAACTTTTATCTGGGTATTGAAATATCAGGCATATTATATTATTTTTCAGGAACTGTCTTTTAATCAATTACGAGGGACGTTCAAAAAGTAATGAGAATGAACATGTCAGAATAACAGAATAATATTTTTTTTACTATGGTAATATAGTACCACTCTCCATAATTAAAATAAATAAACAACATTTTAAAAACATTCATTTGTTTTGTTTTATAGGTAATAATAAACAACAATGTTCAGTACTTAACAACATCGGTAAAATAAATCTAATTCCAAGTAGGTACATTTTAAAAGACCTGACTTAAAGCTTCGATTTTTAAAATGACACCAAACATATTTTTACGAATAATGAAACCTCTTCTCATTTTTATCGACCTAGATATATAATACTCATTTGTGCATATCAAATGAAAAAATAGGTGTACTTTAAAAAAAAATGATTTTAGGTAATGTTCTCGTCTTTGGAGATTTATAAAAAAAACTTTTATTTTATATTTTTAATAAATATGCATAACTATTTCGGCATTTTGTTTATGAGCATATAAACATTGTTTTTGGGTAGTTTGGATTAGTTGTAAGAAAAGAAACCGAGAAAAAAACTCTAAAAAGAACTAGAGCTTCTAGACGACTGTGCCGGCCCAGAACTTCAAATTTCAGAGACTGCTGTAAATACTTGGGAAATCACAGCTGACAATTATTTGCTGCAAATTAAAGACGACATTGTTTATTAAATTTTAATTGTTAACCTTCAAAGTAATGCTGTATCAAATTTATCCACAACAGTCAAAAATTTGTGATGTAATTGAAACTCCATAATTAGATAAGATTTATTATTATCAAAAGTAATTAAAATAAAAAGTAGATTAAATAAAATACAAAGAGAAATTTCAAAATGCAAAATTTTAATAATAAAATCAGTAGAACACTCATTTTCAGTAATACCGATTCTCATTACTTTTCGAACGCCCCTCCTATGTTTATGTATCTTATAAATCATACAATACAATTGATATAATTACAATTTCTAAATTTGTTGGAATAAATACTAAATCAATGTTATTGTTAGGTACTAGAACATTTACGCAGACTAATGTATATGATGCATATACGTGATAGCAAAAGATTTACCAAAATGTGAAACAAGAAGTAAACACGAAAAGGAAACGACCAATGTTCGTGGTTTATTTTTTGCCCGCTACTGCACATCGTGCCGTAGTACTATTAATTTATTTTTCTACTCCAGCACTTAAATATGTCAATTAGATGATTGTCAGCGGTATCCAAATTAACATAATTTGAGTAATGATAAGAAAGCCTATATTTGTCTATAGGTTCATAATTATGATAACTGCTGAGCAGTAATCATATGAGTATAGGAGTTCTGTTATTTTTTTTCTGATTACAACTTCCATTTATCAGGTTTGTTTTCATTTGAAGTAGTAAGTAGCTTTTTAAAAATAGTGTACTTTTTAGTGTCATGATTTAAATCAACATGTAAAAATAAACTGAAATGCGTTTTAATAAATTAGATATTACAAAACAAAGGTAAAACTATCTATCATATAATTTGACATTTAGACATTCTTGAACGCATCCACATTTTTCGTAATTGAGAACCAACTTATTTTTGATCTTGTCTATGGCATGTTCGGCATATTATGTGTTCGAAATTTGTAAATCTTGGTAAAAAAATTATCGTTTTTGTTTGTTTAGTCGAAGTAATTGTGTAAAAAGTTAAGTAATTATAATGAGTTGTGCAGATGAACAGATGATCAAATACTGTGATTTAATGTACTTAAACTAAAGAACAAAATGATTGGTTAACTTTTTTTTACTCTTTGTTGTGTGTTGGTAACTGTATGTGTGTAGGTATTTATTGGTATAAATATTCCCATTCATTATTTAAGTAGGTATGGAACTATGGGACCAATTTTATTGTTCTCAAGTAGGTACACTAGGGTGCTCAGCCAAGTTGCCAATCGCTAGCGCTTAGTAGCGTAACGTAGTTTTCCCTCTCTGTCACTCTTTCTTATTAGTGCGACAAAGACAGTTAGCTGCGATTAACGATGAAGCGCTAGCGATTGGCAACTTGGCTAAGCACCCTGGTATGTAATTTGGCTGTCGTAGAAAAAGTATTGAATACAATCGTAATAATATGAAGCCTATACAAGTCACGTAACTTACTTAGGCCAACTAAACCCGTTACTCAACTTGTATAGCCTTCATATTATTACAGTTATATAAAATACTATAAATTATTAAAACGGATGTAACAAATGTCTTTGAGTGAATTAAAATTACTATTTCTCCTTCAGATAGTTTATCCAAAATCTATAGTTGAATGAGAGGTTTTACAATAATTCAAGTGGTCAATAATAATGGTGAAAGGATCTACTATCTAAATCACTAAATCTTCTATCTAGTAAATCACTATCAAAACTGGTCACCGTATACTAAAATAAAGTTATTAGCGATTTACCCTATGATATTTATCCTTAAATACCTACTTATTGATTTTACGATATTAATGGACACTACAGACTTAAGATTAAGAATTTATATATATACATATACACGGTGGAATTTAATCGGTGAACAGGAACCCATTTTTCTAATTCAGTAATCGATGGCGGTCACGTTTATGTAGTACTTAAGTGGAACCAAGTTTTTTTCAGCATATTTTTTTTTTATGTTGAAATTAAAATTTATTGTCACCCTACTAATGGTTTAGTCTGAAAAGTTTAATACCTCTTTTCAAACTATCAGCCATAGAAACTTAAAACATAAATGAGCAATAACCACTCATATGCTTTAATTTTTGCGATAGACTCTATTCCTATGTAAAATAAAAGCGATGCACATGGCTCATAGTTTGAAAAGAGGTATTAAACTTTTCAGACTAAACCATTAGTAGGGTGACAATAAATTTTAATTAAAGTTTAATTTCAACATAAAAATTTGTTATGCTAAAAAAAAACTTGGTTCCACTTAAGTACTACCTAAACGTGACCGCCATCGATTACTGAATTAGAAAAATGGGTTCCTGTTCACCGATTAAATTCCACCGTGTATATATATATATATACTACCTTTCAAATATATCATTATAAGTAAGAATGTAGGATAAAGTACTCTCGTGTGGTAAAATTGAGACCCAAACTTTAAAACGTGGTTTTTTTTATGTCTAACGAATTATAATAACAACAGGAGGATAAAATAAAAACTCGAACTCCACCACCAACCCAATTAACAACTATGCCTCCGCATTGCTCTACTATCACGGCGGTTTATCAATTTATATAGGTAAACCAGTATCTCATGACATTTTTAAAACTAAAAAAATAGTTTGTTTACCGATTTTTACATTTTGTGATTCGCCTTCAACGATTGTTATCTGATGAAAATGTCGAGAAAACCGCTTAGATTTTAAGCGAATAATAACAATAATTGCTTTTTGTTGTAATACAAGAGGCGAAGAAAAAAAAATAGAAGAAAAAAATATCAAACACAAGCTTCAATCGGAATCATGCAGTGGAGTCCTTTGGTAAGTTGGAACGAGCCGTTTTGGTATTTTTAGGCATAGGTGTATTTTTCCTAGGATGAATGCTATTTATTACTTATAGGGTGAGGTTCAGAGCACTAACTTCCGTCGGATTATAACTGATGGCACCTATAATGAATCAATGAATTTGTGATTCCTGTAATTTTCTAGTATTGGACGATTTTTAAGTAACTTCTTTTTACTAATTTTAAATACATTTGTGAGAAAGAACATTATACTTTATATTTTATTTATGGTTACCCCAGTGATTTACAAGCATTTCAAATACAAATTCATCGAATCTTTAACTTCATAGGTACTTTGTTAAAGTTAAAAATTACACAGTTTCAATACTGTTCCGTCCCATTTCCCCAGTATTACCCTCTACAAATTTTTATTTCCCCATTTGCCATGAGATTCTGGTCCACCTATAACAACCTTAATTTGTGTTTCGTGATTTTGTTCAGGATTATTTACAGAAATATTTTTGTATAAAGTGCATAAAAATAAACTAAAAATAGCTTTAGTTTCTTCTCTAATAGATACTACGGTTTTATAAAAATGTTCATTTGAAATCATAGTTAATTTTTGAGATTTTTACACAACTAAGTAGTCTAAGTACACTACATTTATTGTCTTCATAATATATTATTTTAGATGTAACCTTTTTTTACAGAATAAGCGTGTCATTATAAAAAATGAATGCCAGAAATGTTGACATCGAAATACATCACAGAAACAGTAAATATTCAATAATCGTACACTTACTTGTCCAACTGCATTGTCTTCTATATAATTTTGATTTTTTTACGCCTATAATATTAGAAAGTGTTTTAAGATTAACTTAAATACTTAGCTACATATTGCAATAAATCTACATAAACACATTTACTAATTGGCATAATAATATAACTTTAGTACTTTAAATACAATCTTATACTAATTTTCAATACAAGTTTCTGTGAAACTAGTATGGTTACATTGGTATGGATCACATAACTTTGAAAAACTTGTATTATAAAAAAGTAAACCGTCGCAGAACTATGTCGTTATCGACCTGGATTAATGCAAGACAAATGCAAATTTGAGGTAAATTCAACTAATTAAAATTTAACTTTATCTGATAGATTTTATAAAGAGATCCTACCTATTACTCGTACTGTGTTTTTTGTAATAAATCAAACAATTTTCTATATTCCAAAGGTTAGATCTTGAATAATAAATCAAGAGATATTTCAATTACTCGGATTTACTCGTACCTCAAAGCTGCATTTGTCCCGCTTAACCTTATAAATTTAGATTTAAAATAGTATAATTTTAGTTACTTCAAATTCTGGAAAAAATCAAGGACACAAAATACATATAACGTTTTTTATATCAACATTCCAATCAACCATTTTCATTTTAATTACCTATCATTGTCAATTACAATTCATGTCAGCCTCCGTAGCCTAGCTGGTAGTGACCCTGCCAACGAAGCTGGAAGTTCCGGGTTCGAATCCCCTCGCCGGGATTTGTGTATTTATTTATCACAAATATTTGTTCCTTGGTCTTGGCTGTCTATGTATTTAAGTATATCTATATGTATTTATCTAAAATATTTAGGTATTGTTGCCTGGTACCCACATCAGAAGCTTTAATTGAGCTTACCGTGGGACTAGGTTCATTTGTGTAATATGTCCCAAGATTAGGGTGGTTCTTATTTTTGCAATTTTGTAGGATGTTCGAACCAATAAAGGAGTTCTTTGCTCTCCCGATTGCAATTTTGTATGAGACACCCTCTCATTTTTATTATTTGATAAGTAAACCATATTTTATATAAAAATTAGGGGTCGCTACCGAAGTACGAATTTCAAGAAAGGCAAAATCATTAGTCGTTTTTTTACTTCGGTAGCGACCCCTAATTTTTGTTTGTAATAATTGAAAAAAAATGGTTTATTTATAAAAATTAGAGGGTGTCCCATAGAAAGTTGCAATCGGCAGGGCAAAAGTTTATTGGTTCGAACATCCTACAAAATTGCAAAAATAAGGACCACCCTAACCAAGATATTTATTTATTTATTATTTATCATTGTAATTTATAGAAGACCAGAATGTAATTTTAATTGCATGACTTTCACTTATGTAAAGCAATTTGACTTATTTCTAAAATATACGTATACACCAACAAAGGCTGATTTGAAGCCTTGCCAAAGACCTGTTCTCACGGCGAGTCGATTTGAAATTGAGGGAACTCCTGAAATCTCAGTCCTGAATTCATAATGTAAATGTTCATAAGGTGGTGACGGCAGTGAGAATAAATTTGTCACCACCCCAACTCCTCCTGCGGGTGTCGTAAGAGTCGTTTAGGGATTGAAGTGTCACTGACCAATATTTGATAGAAGATTGATGATGGGCAGCAGCGTCATCATAATGGACACATTACTGCGATCGCCAATCCGCTTGCCCAGCGTGGCGATTATGGGCATTTACCTTCTAATGCGTCTAAACGCATAGTTAATAGGAGAGGCCTACGTCCAGCAGTGGACTATCATAGGCTGGTGATGTGATGTTTATCTACAAAGCATTATCATTTTTGAAATAGAACTTCTGATGAACATATATAGATATCTTCTGATGAAGATAGATTTCTTTTTTGTTTCATATACATAATGTGCCTTGTTTTTCAAATTTTTTAATCTTAGTTGCATGACGCAGTGGTTTTTAACTGTAATGTCGTGTAGACTTAAAATAATTAAGATTTCAATAAAATAAAAATAAATAAACCAGAATGGACTAAAACGATTTATTTGCTATCTCTATTTTTCAAAAAATTTTAACCTTATATTTCAAAAATATGGATTATTTTATGGAAGAATATAAAAAAAAATACTTTCATGTAATATTATATTGAAAGCGATTAGTAATGAGTATTATAAGTAAAAAAATGTTATTAAAATCAGTAGTGCTGCTAAGACAATTTCCGCCTTGCGTTTAAATGGTGCATTATTTCTACTACCCCTATTATAGCGGACAAGCAAACCGTAAGTACATGTTCTGCCGACTATTTTATAATTGTATTTTCATCCATTCAAATTTTTAGTTAACAGACAGGCACACGCACGCTGTGAATCAAAATAAATTACATTTCAGTCAGTGTTAAAATAAACAGGCCGCAAGATGCGAACCGGACACATTCGTAACAAACAACACGTCAGTCATAATTCGTTATCCGTAACATCAATTTAATCGCTTCCCGTAGTACAAGATAGGAGTAGGTACAAGAGTAGCAAATCCGTTGGGATCTTCTCGGCTGCGATGTGGCTCGAAAGCGAAGCAGATGTCAACTACAGCTGGTTGAAGGGGACCAAATGATATATTAATTACAATTTGACCCGAAGTCAACCAGCTAAAGCGAACAACGCTAACACTTTCGTACTCTCCTCGAAATGTCTTGCGATTAGTTCTTTGACAGTTAATATCTTCAACTCCACAGGCAATTTAATTCTTCTTCTTGAGCTGATCTGTACATAATTCACAAAGTTCTTGAAAGATGCATGTAGTAAAAGACCTCCTATAAAAATGTAATGCGACAATAATCACTGTATGTAATTAAAAATGTGTGTTTTGTTGGTATCATAGACGCGCCGTACTGGATATATTTAGAAACGAGTAAAATTTAGCTTGTATACTGTGAAACAGATGAGCCCGAAAATAGCATTTCGTTTGAGGTGCGAGGGCGGACGCGCGCGGCATGAAGCGACGCGACTCGGCGCGCGCGACGGCAGCGGCAGCCGCGACGGGCGGCGGCGGAGCGCCACTCCTCCACATATAGGGCCGGGCTCAGCTCGCTACAATCAGACGCAGTGTAAACTTACCCCAGAGCCGCCGCTGGCCAGCGTAGCTCAGCGTACCGAGCGCCGACATTGACGCGCCGCAGCGCATGTAACCGTACACGCCGACTACCGCTATTTTAGTCTCGTCCGCTGCACTAATTCGGGCAGGGTTAACGTCGCGGCCTCGCTGTTCTCTGCCACTCGTTGCACACTTCCGTCTCCGTATTTTATGTAGGCACTCAAAAAAATCCGCCATAAAATAGTTATCAGTTTTGTCCTTTCCTATTCACATTCGTTTCGAGGAAGTTTAATTTCAAAATATATTCTATGTACTTGACTCTAATTTATTTTTAAGACGTCATTAAACCGACGACCCCGACGTCATCGACCTGACGTAAGCACCTGATGAAGGGTTCGTTGACACCTAGGCAGGTTTGACCTTGCATCTAGTTTCGCCTGACCAAACAACAATGCTATAAAACTTTCGATGCGGTAATATTCAATTCGAAATAAAATAGTAAAAACTGTATCTTTAAGTCAAGGCTGAGACCCAGGTGGGAAACGCGGCGGCACCTTAGGTCACTGCTTTACGTCCGCGAATGCATTCCGACCGACAACGACGCGACATCGCGAACCTACTAACCCCGCGTCGCGAGGGGCCCTGCGCCCCGCGACCCTCCGAATCCGTCAGCCCTCCCGCCCCCCTTCCGGTCCATCTGAAAGCTTCGAAAATACTTAACGTCTATAGAGACGCGTGGCGCTACGGCGGCGGGGATAATCTTAAAGAGTTTCAGACGGCGACAAAAAGCAGCATTTAATTGTAAAGGGAAGCTCTAATCAAAGTCGGATGATAATATGAAGGCTTGTACTATCGCGTGGTATATGCCGCGGGATGAGCGGTGGGCGATCGGGCGGGCGACACTACGGGCGGCTAGGGCGGGCGGGACTCGCGTCTCGACTGAGAGGCGCGCAGCATCGCGGCGGCGCGCCGGCCGGCCCCCCGCGCCGCAGGCGTCGCCGCCGCCGCCGCGCGAGCCGCACTGTCTGCGCCGTCTGCAGGCTCGACCGACGCCCGCACCTTTACGCTCTATGCTCACTTCGCCATGCCCAAACCCTATGCCCGCACACTGGAACCCGCCCATACATTGCTGTGCTCAAAACTACAAAAAGTAAAATTAAGCAAAAAAAACTACCATTCTGCATTCGTAATGTCAAGTAGTGCTTATAATAATTATTATTTACATTATATTTGTATAAAAAACAAAAAAAATCCTATGACGAGGGTACATATTCATTGATAAACATACCGACAGCTTCCGGGTGAAATATTTTTGTATTCATAATTGGCAGAGGTCGTATGCTGGTGATGAAGGGATCAGAGGAAACCAAGAGCCTATTAAAAACATCCGTCATGTTGTCGATTCTGGAAGTTTACGACTAAATCTCTCTCGATAGTTTTTAAAATCCTTATTCCTCGCTTCCTGGGCCTCTTCACTTAAATTGCCTATTGGAATCAGGTGCTCAGATATTATTGCGTCTCCATGAATAAGGATTTTATGAACAGTGGGTGTCATACGACACCACGGGTACAGGTCTACATATAACTTTGCTGTCTCTAGACAGTAGTTCTTGAATTTACACGTATCGATTTTGTAGCCACTGGAAATCGTTTGTAAAATTATGTAAAAGCGACGTATGAGTTCTTCATCTATTTTAGTTATTTCGGCTGATATTTCATAGTTTTGGAAAAATTTTCGAGCCACATTACCATTATTAGTATTGCCAAAACCTGGTTTTGGTTGATCTATTATTAGGGAAAGTTTTTCCTTAAACTCAGCCTGGATCCTTTTTTTATTTTGATCCACTTTTGGTTTGTGCATTTTTTTTACACTCCAAGATCGTATCTCTAATTTATATGCCACGTGTAACAAAGCTTCGAAAAGTCGGATCCAAGCATGTAAAACCGATATACCAAATGCTACATATTCTTTTCTCAGAGGTTTCTGTAGTACTTTCTTCAAGTCATTAAATTCACCAGAATTAGCTTCGCATAAAAAACATTTTAAAGTAGATTTAGTATCTGACAATGCGTTACAGACCTTTCCATCTACGATTGTGAAATAAAGTTTGTGTTGAATTGAATATATTTTATCTTTTAGTTGAACTTTTGTTTTTATTAAACTACGTTTTTGATGTTCTATCTGATCTCTAACTGTTTTTGAATGATCCGTTGTCTCTTTTTTATATTGTAGTTTTATAGGTCTGCAGAAGCGAGGCGAAGAGGGTCGCGGATTGTTCCAAATAACTGTGCTTTTGTCTTCTTCATCCATTGTTAATCGTACAGGAACCAAAGAAGCGAGAAACATGTATTTATCGTCACATTCTTCAGTAATAAATTTCTGCATGTATTGCGTGCGACTTGAAGAGCCATCAAAGCCCCATTTGTAGTGCATGGTAAATTGGCATTCTGGATTGAATGATGTGATAACATCCTCTTGAACTTGTAACAGACGAGAAGTTGTGTGATCCAATAAGGACTGCAATGGCACTTCTGCTTCTATGTCTGTACATGTAACATTATCAGGGTAGCATTGTGTTAACGCCTGGTAACACCGGCACCGGCGTTGACCATTTTAATCATGGATAAAGTACAATCAATAGGTTCTTGTTAATGTCTAGGACACGTGCGGCGGCTTCAGTGGTTAGAAGGAAAGAGGGATTTCTGGGCTCGGTGCTCCGCTTTTGTGGTGTCGAGCGCCCGCAACCTGGGCGCTGTTGTCGCGCTCACGGAGCCCTCTGATTGGCTACCGACGGTCGTCTGGATTGGTCAACGCCGGTGCCGGTGTTACCAGGCGTTAACACATTGGTTTTTTTCCTTCTTTACCATTTTATAGGATGGGAACACATCAGGGGCATAATTTCTTATTATATTGTATTGTTTCTTTGATAGTTGAGCTTCCATCATCAAAGACAAAGCTTGTACAGGTGTCACTAGGTGTTTGTTTTCATTATCATTTTCCAAAATTTCCTTTGGTGTTATTACCTGCTGTACATGTTTGCTTCTAATAACTTCCGCTCCTCCCTTAGTTTCATTTGTGCAGCATACGTTAACACGTCAGCGGAATAACTGCTGCGTAAAACTGCTGTTTTTCTGCGTTTTGAGCCATCACTGGATTCCACAAAATCTTTTTGAGGCCTCCCTCCTTTTTGTTGTTCTGGTTTTGAAAAATACAGTTTAAATCGGCATTCACCGCTGAGCCATGTTTTCTCTTTTTCTAAGAATGTTTTTTTATAGCTGTTATACTTGGCCCACTTTATATTGAATTGAGTCTTAAAATTACGTGCCTCTACGATGATTTTGTGTTTGAGATGATCAGGACAGTTGGTTTTAAGCATTAAAAATTTATAAAGGTCTTCAAATTTGTTTTTCATTGTGTTGTATTTACTTTTAAATATCGTGTTGCACAATTCTCGTCGTTGAAGTAAAATTGAATCGCTTTTCTCATCTGAAACCGTCAAAATGAATAGAAGTAACCGTAGGGTAAAATATTACGCACTAAATAATTGTTATACTACAAAAAAGTTAACTTTTCGCTACAGAAAAAACGCCTGATCAAATAGTCAGAGCAAAAAATTTCGTCCGTTTTCGAAAAATGGACAACATCTTTTGCTTTCGAATGAAGAATAAAAATAAAGACCACTTTTTTAGCTATCGTGCCTAAAAAGTATCAAAAGATTTTGTCCATTATCGGAATTATGATCATTTTTATTAAATTACAATATAAGTTACTATTATCCAAATATCACAAACACAAAAGTGTTCTTAGAATATAAAATACGTAAAACGTAATCAACATACCTTGCTCAAGACGAGACATTGCGGATTTTGTGTTATTATTACTGCTATAACTTGAAACAAGTCTACTTAATAATCGATGCTAATTACCACTGAACGTGACACATGAAATCATAGACCTTTGACATAATGCAACTACGTAATGACAACTGATAATGAGGGTATTTTGCTGCAATGAGGTAGAATACTTCCCTGGTCATACTATATTTCAATTTCAGCACAAAATACCCACAATTTCTAAGTTGAGTTTTGAGCACAGCAATGTATGGGCGGGTTCCAGTGTGGCCCGGTGCTATCTGCTCTGCTGACGCTGAAACGAGTACGACGTGACACTCGCATGCATGTACTACTGATTACAATAATCAGATTACTTACATATTATAGACATTTTAGTCATTACATGTATAGGTATCTAAAGCAACGAAAGGGTTGTTATTGAAACAATGCTAATGCTCCATTAATATTCATTTGTGTGATACAAAAAAATGGGTTCGAGGTAGACCATCTCATAAACACATTTTTCTTCAGAAACTCATTTATGTTAGCAAACTTTAGATTCAGCTAGACGTCTAAATTGGCTGTAGCATACTTTTTTGGACTTTACGACAACGCCACTAGGAAAAATATTTTAATACCAGCTGCTTGCCTCATTCTTATCCTCTGCAACTTAATATGTCTTAGCATGCGAGTACCTGTTCCGTGCCTGCAATTTTTAAACTCGTTAAAACGCTCTCTCATCCTTGAGATAAAAGAGGTACTCTTGTCTGCTTTAAAATCTGAACGTAACTATAAACTAAGACGCAGACGCCTTATTTTGCAGACACGAGTAGATTTCACAAATGGTCACGTCGAGAACAGAACCTGCTGAGAATTATTTGGAAATCCCACTAACACTACCTTAAGCGACCATTCGAGATGTCTGTAGAGTTTGGCACTCCTAGTGCGGTTAGTACCTCTAAGAACTTAAAGCGTCTCTCCAGCGAAGATTTAGGTCCAGCAAACTGTCTGAATTGTTGAAATAACCGCCATTTGCACACACGATCTGAAGGAGCATCAACGCTGACGTCGAGGGCTTTTAGTTTTAAGATTTATATTCAATTATTGTTTATTTTCTACTTATGTAACTAACATTAAATTTAAGTTATTAAGTAACAAACAATATTTGGTGTATACTTAGTCATAATCATAGATTACGTAGCCTGCGTTAAAGCTTATTGACGCGTATAGTACGATACGACGAAATGAATACAATTAAAGAAAACAAGTGTTCCATAATAGTGTTTTTTATGTATAGGTACACTCAATTAAAGTCAAAGAATTCTTCATATAAGTCGGCCTAGCAACCAGTACAAGCTTTTTCGTTTCAAAAGAAACTTCTAACGTCAAAAATAAAAATCATAATATTTTACAACCTTTTGAAAAGCTTCGAAATTAAATGTGACTAATGTTTATACTGGAAAAGTTGTTTGAAACATAACATAAGAGCATTATTCGCAACAGAAAAGTCACAATTACCTGATCACTGTAATAAATGTGTAATATTGTTGTAAATTATATGTATATTATAAAAATAATAAATGGTGCGATATTCAGCATCTCTATTTTCATCGTGTTAAGTAGGTACCCGATGTCGCACGCGATAACAATCCAAACGGTCGCGAAGACTCTCACGACAGCAAATATTTATGCACAACCTGAGATAACTTTATCGCATCAGATAAGAATGCAACTTAGTAGGAACACCAGGAGTACCTTTGCTGTAAGTGATAGCTACAACACTAATATGTTGCTAACAATAAAACACATGTACTGTTTACTGCTAGCGACTTAGACATGGATATGCTTCTGCTTTTTACTTAGTGCAGAGAATACTCAACAGAATATTGAAATCGCCGATTTTTGTTACTCTTCACTTTGAGAAGAAATCTACCCGGATAATATATGACAGGGCATCGGTAACCGTTAGTGCTCAAACCTATGCTTCACAGCTTAAAGCTGTTTCCGCCTAACGACATCCGCAGCCAACAGCCCGCTTGCATCTAACTTCTACCACAAATCCATTGATAACTACAACTCTAATTATACCCCTGGAGGGAAGTCGTATGAAGATAAATATATTCCAGTATAGTCATACATTTAACTTACCATGCACAACTAACAGCTTCGTTATCGTCGCCGACACTAATTAGACCCGTTTCGGAACTCTTCAGAGGTCAATTAAGAGAGAAGTCGTTATAACTACATTTAACAGGTATTAGTTTCATTTTGAAGCTCTAATTTACGAGAACTAAGTTATATTGTACGTACCTGTAGATAGGTACACATACTACAGGTACGTATAATACACATAACTAATTGTATTGCATTGCGGTGAAACTCTCCTCAGTCATAATTCATAAATATGCTTCTATGCGAACATTATTAGAGGAGCATTATTTTAGAAGCCTTAAAGAATAAAGCCTCTTACTCCAAAATATTACCGTTTCCATCACGGCTTAATATTCAACATCAAACAATTGCGAATAGAAATGTTTCCTGAAAAATCTCCCTGTTCCAAACAATTAAGAGAATCACAATACTCATGTTGCCTTCATTTAATTGATGGTGTCTATATATACAATTTTTATGAGTTTTCATCATCATCATCATCATCATATCAGCCGAAAGACGTCCACTGCTGAACATAGGCCTCCCCCAAAGATTGCCACAATGACCGGTCCTGCGCCACCCGCATCCAGCGGACTCCTGCGACCTTCACCAGGTCATCGGTCCACCTTGTGGGGGGCCTACCCACTCTACGCCTTCCGGTACGTGGCCGCCACTCAAGAACCTTCCCGCCCCAACGGCCATCGGTTCTACGCGCAATGTGCCCCGCCCACTGCCACTTCAGTTTAGCGATTCGGAGAGCTATTTCGGCTACTTTAGTTCTGCTGCGGATGGTCTTATGAGGTATAGTTCGTGAAATATAAATTGGTAACTTATCTACATTTTAGTAAAAATAAACATTCAATTTATATTTCTCGAACTATATTATGAGGTTCAAATGTCTACGTTTTGTAATTCCTCAAATCGAGGCATCAAAGCAACACAAAATTCAACTTAACATTCGTATTAACCGCATGCAACGTACCATACTTACATTCCACGTTATAGCAATTTACAACTAAATACGCTGTGTATACACTCGGCGTCAAAAAAATCGCACATCTCGGAAATTTTGTTTTGAACGAATATAGCTCATATATTATTTGTTGCACCCTAACAATATTATTATCATTTGAAAGCGCAATTAATGACCTTTAAAATGGAGTATTGTTTGTTATCGTAAAAATAATGATCTCCGGAAAATTTGCGTTTGAAATCAAAAGTTCCGTAGCACGCTTTTAACAGGTCATTAATTGCGGCCCCAAGGATGGGTATAAAAGAGGGGGTAATGGTCAGTTATGGGTCATTCAGTATCCAGGTGTCACTGAGGACACACCTAAACAGCTACAGCAAGAAAAAACCTTCGGAAAATGGACACCACACCGGAAGAAGCAGCCCAAGTGATTGCACTTCTCCAATCTGGACTACGACAGGCAGAAGTTGCTCGGCATCTGAACATCAGTCGTTTTCGAGTGCGACGAGTGTTACAGCGTTTCGAGGAGACTGGCGGCTACATCAGGAGGCGTGGTTCCGGGAGACGACGCTGTACTTCCCGTCAAGACGACCGGTACATCGTGACGACCTCTTTGAGAAATCGTTTTTCCAACGCTGTTGAGCTCCAGCAACAGCTTCGAGCAGCTCGCAGAACGTCGGTGAGCGTCTCGACGATTAGAAGACGACTACGAGAGAGGAATTTGATGCCCCACCGAGCCGCTACGGGCCCCCAACTGACTGCACAGCACCGGACTGCCAGAAGAGGATTTCGCGCTTCACACGAGAATTGGACGTTCGCCCAATGGAGCAAGGTCCTCTTTTCTGACGAGACGAGGGTGTGCCTTTACACCAACGATAGGCGCAGGAGGGCATACAGAAGACCTAGGGAGCGGTACACAGAAGCCTGCACCGTAGAAACCGTCGGCTACGGAGGTGGATCCTGCATGTTCTGGGGCGGCATTTCTGTCGACGGGAAGACCGAACTTCTCTGCGTTTCCCGGACTGGTGGTGGCCGTGGCCAGGGATCCCTGAATGCTCAGGGTTACGTAGCGGAGATCCTGGATCAACATGTGGTCCCTTATGCTGATGTTGTTGGACGTGGCTTCCAGTTCATGCACGACAACGCCCGCAGCCATACAGCGCAAGATGTCAAGGACTACCTGCATGCTGCTGGTATCACCGTTATGGAGTGGCCAGCAAGGAGTCCTGACTTGAATCCCATCGAACACCTTTGGGATCAGCTGAAAAGGCGGGTACGGTCGCGTGATCCTGCTCCTGTCACTCTCGATGAGCTTCATGATGCCGTCATCGAGGAGTGGAACAACATCCCTCAAGAGAGCATCGTCACACTCATCAGGTCCATGAGTGACCGCTTGGCAGATCTTCGGAGGGCCAGAGGAGGCAACACTAGGTTTTAAGTATAGTTTTAAGCTTTATTTTTTGTTATTGTTATGCTTTAAAATTTTGTAATTTTTGTGTAAATAAACGATTTTTCTTTTTCCTGGCAAATTTTCTTTTTTTTCGTACTGAGGTTGATCGTAAATTTTAATTTTCTGGTGGAGGGTTTTATTACCTGTAAAATGAGACCCCACAGTCATACCTTGTCATACACAATATAGGGTTTATGATCCCTCGAAAGGAGAATTTAAAAAGGTGCGATTTTTTTGACGCCGAGTGTATAAGAATAGTAATAATATCAGAAAGCAAAGCACTTGTCAGAGCCGATGACATATGTAACTTGCCAGATTAATACGACCGAATGGGCACTATCCGTTGTCACAATTCTCGTGATTATTTCCACGCGAACGCAATTAGAGAGGAGTGCGAGCCTCCTCCTGTTTGTTTTAATTACGTCGAAATACCCGCAGCGCCGGCCCGATCCCCGGCCCCGCCTGCCCGGCGCTCGATCCACTTTCATTGCAAATTGCAAATCCTATTAATGATAAAAAAACCGATCCGCCGATGAAACACAATCACACATAGCACTCGCACCGGTTAACGTTGACAGAGTAGCGCCTGACGATGGTGTCGTAACAATATTTGTAATATCTCGATTTTTCAATTGCTTCATACAAATCATCTGAAGGTTATACGAAAAATACATGTCTAGTAACCTAACCAAGTCAATAAGTATCGTAAAATGTTAGGTAGGTATCTGGGTATTAAAACGTAAGAAAATGTACTCGTAACACCCAGTAGTCGTACCGTTACTTTTCCACTCATGATACGGATACTTTTTTAGTTTGAAATCCAAAAAAAGTAACTAGACATAGGTATCCTTTTTGTGAAAATGCTTTGTCAAGATAGGCATAGTTCAAAAGAATTTAGCAGGTTTTGTAGCAATTTTAGGTACCTCTAGTGAATATGTTTATTTTATTATACATTTTTGGGACTACGCGGCAAACTGTAGAACATAACATTAATCAATAAATAATATGTACTTATTTGAAAGCGGATAGCTACGTTGCGTATATGTGTTATTATTTAAACTAAAAACGGCCAGGTTTGGAAATTAAAAGAAGGGGAACTGAAGCACGTCATACAGGTACTCGTAGGTATTCCGATGTGGAAATTCTGACCGGCGGAAGAGAAATGCATGTTTCACTTACTCACTTGATCCTATACAATACCTTTACGGTCCTTGCGGTTGCTGGCGGCGGATGGTGGTACACAATTTATGTAATTATCTATTTAATTTAGTACGTTGTACATAATACTTGATTACATTTCGGTATTTCTCAAATAGTTTGAGATGTCCATAAGTTACGTTTCCATGAAGAGTAAGACTAATATTTGGATTTGTAAGTTAGACTTTAAATCGACGTTTCTGTTTGTAACACTATAAAATAATACCTTACAATCAGTGTATAAAAATTTCCTTCTAAACGAGTGGCGATAAATTAAAACACGACCGAAGGGAGCTACGAATTTTCTTTTCGTTTTTCATGAAGTACAAGTCCAGTTCGCCTGACGAAGTTTCGACCCGACTAAAAATTAACCACTTCTGACACTAGCGCGTAAAAAGCACCTTTTTTACAAAAAAAAGGTAATGTGTCGCTAAATTTCTGTACATGATTGTGACATATCTCAATGCTATGTGACAAATAATGTCGTCGTCAATAAATAAGCGAACAATGTAAACAAACCAACCAAAGAAAATTCCATACCTTATCTATTGATGGTCATTATTATATTGATTATTTAATGGCGTAGGATAATTTAATGTTAAAAGCGTTGATTAAACTTGCATTTATGGAGTATTCAATGACGTAAATTGGAAAATAAACTCATTTTTAACCGACTTAATAGAGTTTTTTTTTGTATGTATGTTATACATCTCCGGGAATCGTGAACCGATATAACTCCGAAATGGTGACTCTGGCCCCAAGTCTGGGGTCTGATGTTAGGAACTTGGAAAAATAGGTTGAAGTCGGTTTTTTTATTTATTTTGGTGATTATTAATACAAGGTTTGTTTAAATTTTTTTTTTGTCGTTTAGAGTTTATCAGTCGTATGAAAATTTGATAATGGCGTTTAAAATTTTGCAGGCTGATCTCATTACTCTGTCATACTATTTGAATTATGTACCGATGGTTAAATACCAAGCTACCAGCCCAGTTTTAGTAGTAGTAATAGTTAGAATTTATTAAAGTTTAATAAAACACAATTACAATTATGCAAAGCTTCATTTTTCAAAGTTATAATATCGTGAGCAAATTTCGCATTACCTTAACTAACTAACAAGTCGTGTTATTTCAATATTGTTACCGCAATGTCTCAATTACATTTTGTGAAGTTTGAATGTTCATGGAGGTAAATACCGAGTTTCCAACATGCCGGTTAATATAACCGCTGGAAATAAATTTCAGTTCTTAATAGGAAATACCTATGCCGTTATATTTTATGATGAAGTAACTTATCCACCAGTTTTATATACATTGTTAGCAGTCAAACCAACTTGAGTGTAAGTCTAAATAGGCAAAGATTTATGAAGATATTCGTGGCAGCGTTGGTAAACTCAGTAATTTTTCTTTGGTATATGACATCTAATATTTCAAATTCGAGGCTGCTGTTTGTTGGCTACCTGCCCGTGTGCCCGTGGGTTGGGGTTCGACTCCAGCCCCGCCAAGACAAATGTTTGCACCCGCGAATCAAATAATAAAGGTGACGGCAGCGCTACCTAACGGTAGGAACATTATGACTCGTTGCTCTATACTATTTATTTTATACCTGTCTATATTCACTCCTTGTCATATTGCGCTGGCTGACTTAATTAAATTGTTATATTTTATTGTCTCTGAGCTGTGTCAATGTATAACCCGACTGTTCGAACCGACTTTGGGACCCAGGTATCTATATCTCTATGAACTACGAGTACAGTCAAGTGCAAAAATAAGTATCGAAAGAATCCGTTCATAAATATGTTACGACGTTCTTATTACACAGAATTAGAGTGCACTGGGACATATTTTTGAACGTTTTTATATACCCCTTATTTTGTCTTCGACTGTACGTCCAGAATTTAAGTAATACGAATGTTACCCCGCTATGTGTTGTAGGTCACATTCAGCTAATGTCAGCTAAATAAAGATCAGAGCCTATTGTACTAACTTACAATAAACCCTACTCACTAACTGGTAATAAACCCACTCATAATGTTGTGCCTGCCGTTGAATAAGATAGCCTGAAAGAGCTCAAAGAGGATGCAAAAACGCTTCAGAAGTTCATATTATTCGGGTATCTCAGCAAGCAGCCCCAAGAGTATGTGTGCGGATGGCAGAAGCCTAAAATCAGCCTAATACCTCCTGGAGTTGCAATACTACGGTGGCTACACACCATCAGGTCCACACAAAACTAAATATTATTAGTGTGTTGCCAAACCAACTCATACGTTTTGACAGTTTGTAGAGTAATAAGATCATTCTAATATCGTTCGAGAAACGGAATACTTACAACATCTAAGTCATACTTACAGCGGACATTTTTGAAATACAATATATGAAATCTATAATGGATATGTTATACTACATTACGACACAAGTGCGAAAACATGAACCTCGAAACGAGTGGCGATGTTTTAAAACACGACCGATAGGGAGTATTTTAAATCGACACAAGTTACGAATTTCGTTTTTGCACGTGTCTGGTACGACGTTTTTTAGTACAGATGGCCCTTTGAAGTTTTGGACCTGACGTAAAATGACCCACTTCTCGCACTAGAGCCTAAAAAAGACACCATCTGTACTAAAAAAATATTTTTTGCACAAGCTATCTCTACGGCGTAGCGAATTTCGTAGCAAGCGTAGCGAATTTTAGCGTAAATGTCAGGTATGTTCTGAGGGTAACCTAAAATTGCAACCATGTTGAAGTATTCAAGAATCCTTTACATACATGGCAGTCGCATTTTTCGATATCTGTCAACGATCTCTACCACCGAGCTATAACGGGTTAGCTATGCGGAACATTTCCATGTTGCTGAATGACTCCTTACGATGGTAATTTAAGTCGATTCTTTAAAAATCTGATCCATTTCTTGTCCGAATGCGGTTTGTTACTGTAACGCCCTATCATATCTAGATGAGAGCCAGCAATCAATCATGTAATTATACCTAAGGGACGCGTTTGAAATAAGCTATTATTAATATGTTAAATTATTCGCTTTCCTTTACCGGGTGTACAAATAAAGTCAGTACACACACCAAAAATATGTTTTGACGTCTGCGACATTTTGAGTGTTTATTTTTCCTTATTGATGTAAAGTCAGTATGTATTTTGGTACGAGGTAGAGGTAAAGTATCAAATATTCTCCTTGTATCATCACGTCAGTTGTTTAGAAAATAGGCATATATATGTAAACTTGTAGAACTTTTATTGCACATACATAATTAAAAGTGACGAGAAAACGTTGCAAGTTCGCGCACTTGGGTTGCCGGAAAGGATCTAATATTAACGACGTTGCCGCACCGTGCAACTTGTACATGAAGCACTTTTTGCTTGTACGATATCGGCACACGGAGCGAACTTCGCCGGCGTATACCCGCGCTAAGCCCGCACGCTCTTGCTAAATCCTTGTTAAATATTGTTATTCTTACGTTATTTGCGTACCGACCTGACGGTGTTTTATTGAAGTAGTGTTAAGAATCATTAATCTTTCTTTTCTCCTTAGTAAAGACTGGTTTTAGCATACCTAGTAAGCTCAGCTTTTTGATGCTAATTTGCATTACCGACTAGAAGTTATATATTTAAACAAAGCTTATATATTTTTCATCGGTGTCTAAACCTTTTGCGAACTTATATGTTTATGGCATTACAGGTCAGAAACAGTACTAAAAGTACTAGTCAAATAACCCACCTGTGTCATCCCCGGGGCGCAAAACTGCACATCACACTTGCGATATTTTTCGAACTAAAGCCCAAGCTCGTCGCTTGACTAAGATAACACAGGCTTATGGTACGAGAAGCAGTCAAATACATACGTAACTATTTCGTAGTGGCTTCCAAGAATTTCTACACTCCACACAGTATCCGATCCGCAGAATGCTCCCATATTAAAAATCTTAAGATTTTGAATAATAAGCAGAGCAGCATCCACAGGGGCTAAGATATTGGTAATTGATATATTTATACATGGTGGTCCAAACCTTGACGTCAAAAAAATTTTTTTAGATTCCTCACGTCATGAGCTATCAGAATATACCCCATGTATGTTAGCCGATTTTTTGTAGTTTTCGAGTTATGAATTTTTTTTTAATTTTTTTTGAGAAATTCTGGTATGAAGAAATTTATTAATAAAAAAAAATCTATTGGGTTTTTAACTAGTTTCTTTTTGTAAAAGTATTACTACAAATAAAGCATTTACTGACAAAAAAATTAGCGTCCTCACTTTGATACAAGTAGGATAAAAAAATACCAAATTCAAAATTTTACGCTAAAAACGCATCAAAATAGCATTAATGTACGTAAATAAAAAAATAAAACATATCCCAAGGAATTTTCGTATTCTAAAGACCGCCCTAGACCTTGAGTCTTAGTAAAAGCAAAAAAAAGTGATACTCAATGATGAGGATTTTTCGGAGTAGTCGATCTAAATTTAAAAAAAAATCTTCTACATTTTTTATTTGAAAATAAAGAAAATTTCGTCTGTTTTGTTGTTCTTATCAATAAACAAAGACAGAAAATACCACGAAAACTCAATTTGTGTAGTTATACAAGTCATTTTTTACTACTTTAAATTTTTAAGCTTTTTTAAGTTTAATTTGACCGACTACTCCGAAAAATCCTCATCATTAAGTATCACTTTTTTTTTGTTTTTACGAAGGTTTAAGGTCTAGGCAGTCTTTGGATTACCAAAAATCCTTAGTATAAGTTTTATTTTTTTTATTTACGTACATTAATGCTATTTTGATGCGTTTTTAACGTAAAATTTAGAATTTGGTATTTTTTATCCTACTTGTATCAAAGTGAGGACGCTATTTTTTTTGTCAGTAAATGCTTTATTTGTAGTAAATACTTTTACAAAAAGAAACTAGTTAAAAAGCCCAATAGTTTTTTTTTATTAATAAATTTCTCCATTCCAGAATTTCTCAAAAAAATTTTTTCAAAAATTCATAACTCGAAAACTACAAAAAATCGGCTAACATACATGGGGTATATTCTGATAGCTCATGACGTGAGGAATCTACCACCCTGTATATCACTTCTCTTGCTACTTTAACTTTTTATTTATTTATCAACCGTCGAATCCAACTCGGTTGGGCAGGATTCGGGAAGCTACGACACTTTTCGTTCAATTTTCCGCAGTGCTTGAAGACGAAAGTCTTTGATCAATGTGTGATGCTAGTAATGGCATACGGTACTGAAACGCATGGTCGCTTACAATGGACCTCACCCAAAAGGCAATGGAGAGGGCTATGCTAGAAGTCTCACTGCGAGATCGTATTAGAAATAAGGCCATCCGCAATTCCGCAGCAGAAGCAAAGTAACCGATATAGCTCTCCGAATCGCTAAACTGAAATGGCAATGGTACATTGTATCAAGAACCGATGGCCGTTGGGACGGAAAGGCTCTCAATTGGCTGCCACGTACCGAAAGGCACAGCGTGACCCCCCACATGGTAAACTGATGACCTGGTGAAGGTTGCAAGAATCCACTGGATGCGGGTGGCGCAGAACCGGTGATTGTGGCAATCTTTGGGGGAGGCTTATTTTCAGCAGTCATCTTTCAGCTGATATGATGATAATGATGATGGTGATAGATTATAATATCATAAATGAAATCATAATTAGTTAATTTCTTCATAACCACTGCAATATCATTAGTAATGATTCATTACTTTACTGATATTAAATACGCTAATTATATAAATATTTTATTTAGATTATTTTTAGGAAATATGAATTATAAATATTAGATGTCATATACCAAAGAAAAACGACCAAGATCACCTAACATCCGAGGAGGGGATCGAACCCACGTACTCAGCTTTCGCGGCTAATGTACGCTGAAAGCTGAGTACGTGGGTTCGATCCCGACCTCGGATGTGAGGTGATCTTGGTCGTTTTTCTTTGGTATATCGTCAGTTGTAATATGAATTAATGTAACCACCAAATGACGACTTTTCAGGAGGGCCAAAAAACGAAATGGACATTTATAAAGTATGTTGTATCTTTTTAGTTAATTATCCTATTGAAATGATGTTTATCTTGTTTGTTTTATTTTTGTGAGGTCTATTTGATAGACAGTTACTAACTGCGACCACACTTATAGTTCAGGAAATGGCTGGTGCTTACGTTAAATATTTTCAAAAAAATTTGGAGATACGTTAACAAATCAATGAAAATCATCAAAAGTGGATTTCGGAATTTAGTGTAACTCACAAATTGAAACCGAATTGCTTATGAGCCATACAATGCAGACGGCGCTTACAGCAGTGACGTTTATAAAAATATGGTGAGTACATTAGGAAAGACATGTTTTGTACTTACAAATTCGTACTTACGTTAAAATATTGTCTATGATTTTTGGAAACCCTTACATACGTTAATAAAAAACGTAGAAACCTAACAAAATGGCAAAGTTTTTGTTAACGTATTCGACATTTTTTTCTAGATATCAATATTTTATATACACCGTTCGATAGAGCAGGAAATTTGCAGTCGAACGGTATACTTAACTCAATTTCGTCATTTTGGTGGTTACGTTAATTCATATTACAATCGACGATATGACATCTAATATTTATAATTTATACATATAGTATTAAGTAGTTTGACTACTGGGGAAAAATAAAAAGTACAAATCAAAATATTTATTTAATCAATAATTTGCTTTGTATTTTCACAATACGTTCTATAGGAAATATGATTACTTATATCTGAATTCAAAAAGCAAATTGTGCCCATATACAGAGTGGAAATTCTTTTTGGGTCGGTGAGGGCGGCTACCGGATCCAGAGTAGCAGCGATAAAATGGTCTTAGAAGACCTTCCCTCGCTTTTAAATTAATGAAGGTTGGCGTTTACAAATTTTGGAAAAAACATACAGGTTGCGAGATAATGGTAATTTTTGCCAAATTTTTAATTTTTTGGTGCTAATCGATCCTATTTCTGTTCACGATCAAAACCTTGTATGAGACAAAAAAAAATTGGTTAGAAAAGACTCAAATCAAGAATTAAAATTCCCATTCAAATTGTATGGAAATTAAAAATTAATTAGTTTTTTATGGCAATCGATTCCATTCATATCTAGTACCATCCACTTGATTGAGTCGCGAGAGTTATAGCAAAGTGAGAGTCATTAGGGAGTTACAGATTTTTTGTACCTTATTTAATATTATTTTGTCTTAAAACTGTTTTTTTAGCTCGCAAGTTTGATGAGAAACATTGTGTGCATCACATCATGGTCGGTAAGCGAATTACGAACTCGAGTTCTTAAAAGCCCTCCGCCTAGCGTCTGGCTTAAAACAGACTCTCGTTAGTAATGCCGTACTGACCTCCCTAGGTGCACAATGTACTATTATTTTCTCTATAAAACACTCTAACGCACACTTCTAAATTAAAAATACTTGTGGTCCTAAAATATGACCTACATCACCACATTCACCACCTCGAAAACTGAAAACAGCTCATCGAATATTTGTTCATCAGTTTACTACTGCGACCATGGGCCGTTTCTCGAACGCTTGTAACTTGTAATACAAGTATAGAAGTCTCTTTTTAACATTATTAATGATATAAGGTCTTCCGCTTCTATTACAAGTTACAAGTTTTCGAGAAATGGGCCCCATATATCTAACGTCTAACGCCGGCTCAAAAATGCCCCCAAAAACAATTGTTCAATTGTGCCGAGATGGGCAGAATAAGTATATTAGGACACATGCTTTTCTTAACACCACGCATATTTCGGCGCAACATCTTTGACAGTGTGTTATAAAATATAGCCAATCAAAACTTGCATGGACCAATCACAACTATTTTTAAATGGCGGTTTATGTTTTTATAGGTTGATATTGAAATTCATTACCGTGATGTATTATTGAAGAGGACACACTTAATTGTCAACTAAAATTCAGGGCCGTTTTTGAAAGGCAATTTAGTATGGCGTACGGCTTCCATGTTTTATTTGTTCATAGGTTTATTACTACAGGTACGTATGAAGTAAATCGTTCTGGCAAATTCGGACATGTTTAGCTTTACTCTCCTAGCGATTTCGTTTGAGCTTTATTTTTTATTGTCATCGTCCCGGTCATATTGCTTTAGGCGCTTTTAGATTAAATTACTCACAGCGCACGATATAACTTGTCATTCTTCGACAAAATACGTATCAATTTTAACTTTGAAGGTAACATTATAAATACCAATTATACATTGTGTTACTTGTGTTCAAGCCGGAGTAACTGAAACTTCGAATAGGTAAGTTTCCCTTATAAGTCTTATAATTTTGATGAGGCATACTCTCTATGAGGTATATTATTGTTTAGTTATTCCTATTTTGAATCGAGTTACCAAGGGCCCTCATTATATATAGGATTTTACCTATTAGATTAGACTAGACTGGATATACCTACGCACTATGGGTCAAAACCCCGATCTAGCTGGACAAAAAGGGTCACTTCGATTCTTTGATTCGTCTTGCAAAAACGATAGAATACACCCCCGTTGTCACTATCTCGTTAACTAATTTGCGTAAGTACCCACCAGTAATTAATAAATAATCTCGAAGTGTCAATAACAACGCCGTCGTACGCATTAAAATTATTCGCTTTCCGTAGTTGCTTAAGTGTATCGTATAGTGTTCACGTGACAATGTTTTAAGTTTTTAACTATGATTCGTGAAGAAGATAGTAAGGACAATTTTTAAATAATATTTTAGTTGTAATTACTTTCAATTTCACGGAGAAAAATGCTGACAAATGTGATAGATATCAGATTTTTAGACCATATTTTATGTTTCATGGACCAGAAACTATATGTACCATGATGTACCATGGCTGTAATTTTTTTACTGTCTAGTGTCGTTTATAAAGTATTTAATTATGTACGTTTCAAACTGCGGGCGACTGCGGAACAAAGCGATATTAATTAAAAACCGATGCTAAGTTTTTTTTTTTCAGTAAAAGTAATAGTTATATCTAGACGGGAATTTTATCACAATTGGGTAAAATACCCAAAAGCTGAAAGAAATGATCGCTTATTTGATTGTATTTCAACACATTTTAGTACAAATGAAGTTATTAAGGAATCTGTACGAAAAATAAAAATGAATATTTCCCGAATTTCTCAACATCTTCAGGGAAAGTGGGTGTTATGTGGAAAGACAACGGAGCGTTTTGAAACAATGCCGGCAGATATGGACTGGTTCCCAAAAAAAAAAAGTACTTTTCCCCCGGAAGTTTTAGAGCTGTTAAAAGCCCCCAATGAGATAAGTAATGTTCTTTCTCCAATGCCAAATGCTTTGGACTCGAGCGATCAAACTGAAGACGATTCTATTGATGAAGATAGCGAAGACGAGTAACGACTTCTTACGCTTATTTATTTCACTTGTATTATCTGTATACAGCTACAAGTTGATTGAAAATAGTTGTTAAAACATTCAACTTAATGTACCTACATGTTCCAACACTATTGTAACTGATCATTTTGTAATCCCTATTGCAACGACATAAGGTCTACTGATGGTCAATTAAAAATTGACAAAATAATACTGATTTACTTGTGTTACATAAAAAGTGATTACCATCGATTACTAAATTGGAAAAATTGGTTCCTTATTACCGATATAATTTCACTGTGTAGGTGTGTAGGTATAGGTTAACTAAGTTATGCGATGAATTATTAATAGAGTATGTATTTAAAATTCGTGGGTAGATTCACAAGTTATTAGTCTTGTCTTGCTTGACGTCGATTACTACTCGCACTGATTATTAAAGTAAATCGTTTCGGAAAAAAATTAAGCAAAGATGTCAGCTGACGAGAAATCTCCTCTATCCTCTCCTAGTATTTTAGTGGGATCACGATTATTTCGGGAAAAGAATAGAAAGTTTACAAGTTGTGAAGAAAAAGAAAAACAAGAACCATCTTCAAGTAAAGTGCATTTAAATAAAGAAGTGCAGGTTCGAGAGGAAGATATTCTAGATTGTGCTATTTATAAAAGGAATAAAAGGAATCCTTCCGATGTACGAGGGCAGACCAACCTTTTAAAAAATATTCATTTTTGCTCAGAATAAACATCGCCCGAAGATCTTCGAAACATTGAGTTCGCAAAGTTGTTGGTTTTCGAGCTGGACCGTGTTCCACAACAAAAGCGCATAGTGACGTATTCTAAGATACTTGATTTTGTGCGACAAGTACGGGGTGAAAAGAGCTTAGGAAATATCTGTTTACCCAGTTTTGATGACTCTGAAGATAAAGAAGAGTAGGTAAATAATAACAATGTGATTAATTTTGTATTTTTTTGTGAATTAATACTCTAAAACGATAGTTTAGTACTTTTATTTCTGCTATTAGGTATTATTTTTACGTGCTCTTTACAAAAATGCTTCATTTTACTTAAAATTAGATTTCCAGTTCAAATTGATCTCTTCTGCCTTAGTAATTACTTGTATACAAAGATCAACTTACACTGGTTTTTGCTTTTTCTCTTTAATAATTAGCAAATAAATAGTAATAATTGTTAATTTTAGTTTATCTAGGTAAACTCTAAGCAAACGCATATGTTAGAATCGATTAACAGTGTAAAATAATATTGTCTAGCTAAATCGGGGTTTTGACCCATAGTGCTACGCAGCCTGCAAAGTTTGTTTTCCCGTCTGCAGTAATTTTACATTAATCTCTATTACATTTCGCATTTTTCATATGGTATCGAAGCACAACACATTTCGAATTTCCTACTATCGGAACCTTTTTATTGATAGTCAATATTAAAACAACTCTGAATTACGATTATTGAATTGCAATACAATACTTTATTCCCATTTCTGATTGCGGAAACGCTTAGAATACAATGAACTATATACCTACCTCAATCGTACAAATTGCATTTATATTTCTGTTAGAAATTTCTCCTTTCGGCTTTGTTTCGGACACACACTATAATATGGAATGCGTCTTCTTTTACTCCACATATGGTAGTTTGGGAACTGTTTCTTCCTCATGATAAACCCAAAGCATTGATTTAGAATATATAAGTGGATCCCCAAACAGCTCAAAAAAATGGCCCCAAAAAAAGGGCTGCAGAAGTAAATATTGCGGTCCTTTTGCTCCGCTATTCAGTTCTGACAGTTGACATTTGATCACCTTACGGTATAGCATCATTATTCCTTAAACATAAAAAGTTTCTACTATTTTGCGGTGTTGTTCGCAAATTTGACACTTATTGCTCACTTCACAAAGTTTTTTATTCTTTGAGTTTTTTTTATTATGGTTTATTGTAAGTGAGCGTTATTAGCTTCAACTGATCTGAGTGATCTGTCATCAAAGTATTCCTTCCACCTCTCGAAGCACCTCTGTTTTTAATAGATCTCGGTGATATGATAGCCAAATTGTATGTATTCCATCCGTTGTTGCCTCCTTGGCTGTCGATCGCGCGATCTGCCTCCTCATGTCCCGGTATCCCAATGTGTGATGGCCCCATTGAAGAATTTATGTGAGTTAGCTTTGGCTGTAACTTTCGGATTGATCTCATAACATTATAGGCTATCGGTGCTCCTCGAAAGTTCGAGGTGCATCGAGCTAAGTGTTGTAAACTACTTCTCGAGTCCGTAAACACTACAAAACTACCCATTTCAAACGATTCGATATAAGCGAGGGCTTCTGCAATTGCCAGTAGTTTAACAACCATGGTGCAAAATGCAAGTCAGGAATTTCAAAGTTTTAGCCGAATTTTGATAACTGCCGTTTTTATTTATCTTTCGTTGTACATTTCAAGCCTGTAGAAAACCAGCGTAAAGCTTTACCGTACAGTATGAATGCTTGCTTTCAACCCCTAGGAATCCCTTAAGATGCTTTTCTTATTTTTGAAATATGGGTATTTTCAATTGGGCCACTAGTTATATAAAAAAAAAATTAAAATATTGCTTTAAGGATTTCTATTATGCTAGAACTTAAGTATAATTATACCGCTGAGAAAAAACATATTCAATGCATTTTTGTCAGCTGATAATTGGTAATCGATATCATATACTACGCAAATACCGAACGAAGTTATATGCATTAAATTAATCTTTACCTATTTCACAGAAGGAAAAAATATGATTGGCAGACTTATACCTTAACTTACAGCTTTCTCTACCAGTCAGCCAGTTACTCGTTGCTTTTATTGCATCGAAGCTTCCAATTAGACAGCAGGTACTTTGAATGCAATGTTAACGAAATTTTATGATAATCGTGGCAAACCGAAATGGGATGAAATTGTTTTGTAGAAGTCTTATTAACGTATATTTATAAGAAGGGCGACAACGCTCCGGTGCGCTCGCCTACCGTTCGCCGAGAAAACACATTTCCTGTACCATTGTTTCCTAATTTTTCTAAGTTCTCTATACTCCTCATCCGCTTTTCCCTTTTTGTTTCGTCTCTTTTCATTCCGGAGTCGTTCCGGTTTAATTGTCACTTTTTATTATCCTTCTATCAACGAGCGCCATTCGTAGTCTTCTGTAAGACCAGTGCTAATGAATCACATACTGAAATAAATATTTTCAACGTTTTCGCACAATTTACGAAAGGATACATATTTCTTAGTCAGTCACCGACAAATCTATCGCTGCAAATTATGACGAATTCTTCAAACGCTCACGTCGTCTTCATAATATTTGTTAACACTTTGGCCACTGCGATATAACTGAATTATACTGTATCTACACATGAGAAATAATAATGTAAACATGAGAGTTATTTCAAAATGTGTATTGAATATGACATTGCCTTAAGTATATAACATGATACCTTTGAAATAACCAACTCCCTAGATACACATTTTCAAAAATTAGAAAACGTTATTGTCATTCAAAACAACATTGCAAACCCGCAACTTCACAGTTTACTAATAATATGTAGAGTTTATTTTCAGTGACAATACCTACTTAAAAGCCAGGTAAATGTACGTGTTACTGAACCACCTAACGAACTACGGATTTGATTAAACCAATGAGTTGATTGGATCGAGACGTGTTGTAAATTACGTATTTGTATACATTTACTTGACAACGTGGCTTTAAAATCGTCAATAATGAAAATAGTAGTAATGTCTAATTATTAGTCATTGGAACTTTGGGTGCAGAACTTTGACAATACTTGTCAAGTGGACGGAAAGAGCATTTTATATCCATAAAATATATATGTATAATTATATACCTATCTACAAACCCATATATTGTAAGTTCAAGATTCCGAAATAGGCAATAAAATTGGAAACACATTTTTCAATAAAGTGTATGTCAATTTTTTGTTAAAGTTTGGCGCCCATAGTTCTGATCACTACTAATTATCTAACTTTTATTGAAAGTATCGTTGCTCATAAAGTTGTTTGTAATTAAAACCTGAGAGCGTTTGTAATTAGAGCGGTATTGGTCCAGTGGTTTAGACGTTTGACTTCCAGTCCGGAGGTCGTGAGTTCAAATCCAGGCTCGTACAAATAAGTTTTTTAGGAACTTACTTATGTACGATATTTACCATTAGCCTTTGGTGAAGGTACCTAAACATAGTGAGGAAACCTGCATCCATCTGAGAATAAATTCAAAATTGTATGTAAAATCCCCAACCCGCATTGGGCCACCGTGGGGACTATAGCCCAATCCCTTTCATTTATGGGAGGAGGCCTGTGCCCAGCAGATGGACATGTATGTAAAGGCTAATTTATTACATATTGTTAATTAAAACCTAAGTCACAAATAGCTCAACTGATTTAAGTAGGTAGATATGTAGTATGTATGTATTTGTACATATTCGATTTTTTATGCTTTTTTACCGACAATGAATCATCCGTCAGACCATCGCCTCTTTGCCAACCGGAAACCGATTGGTGGGGACAAGTGGGCCCTTGAAGCAAGTGAAGCATTCCTTAGAAATTTAAGAAAAGGGTTTAGGTTAAACGCACTTGCACTGTACAGGACAACCCCAGCTACCCACGATGGAAATGATTTTTCTCAAAATTTTCCTGTAAAGTTGCTTTTTAGGGTTCCGTAGCCAAAATGGCAAAAACAGAACCCGTATAGATTTGTCATGTCCGTTTGTCCGTCTGTCACAGGTAATTTACTCGGAAACTATATATGCTACTTATGAAATTTGGTAAGGATATGTGTTGTATGAACAGCTATACTGACTTATACATTTAACTGAGGGGTAGACATTTTTTTCGATGAACATAAACGTTACCATCAATAAAAAGGCTTTGAAAATTATATAAAGATTTGTAAAACATATTTTTGTTTAAACGAACCGTTTTCGAGATATCAACTCTCAAAGTCTTAAAAATTGTCCCCCTCCTGTATATTTTAACTACGCGGTATAAAATTAAATGCAAAAAATATGATAGGTATGATGATGATGATGATGATGATGATAGGTATGCATATTAATAAACTTTTTCTACGATTTTTGGTTTGATTAAATTATCTCTTATATAGTTTTTGAGATAGGTTATTTAACTGTAATTTTGAGTTATTATGTGCTTACATTGGAGACGCTCACTGTAATATTTGTTGCTACTTAACCCTTCGTGCGCGAGTCCGACTCGCACTTGGCCAGTTTTGGTTTTAAAATTATATCTGGAAGTTTGTGGTTTATGGTTTGTCAACAATTAAAAATTTTAAAACATTACAAATTCCATTTCTAAAACGATTTTTTTGTTATTCGGCCGTGTATATATAACATTTTTTTGCTTGTTGGCAATTGCATATAGTAATTTGGCAACTTATAATTCTTATAAGCCTTATCTTCGATACATTGAACTCATTGCAGTACGTAAGTTCGTAACCATTGATGTATTTACTTTAAAGTGGAATCCGTCAGTAACTTGTGCATTAGACCGACCGGCCAGTGGCTGGCTATCATAGTCACTTGCTATATTGGCGATATGACCGCGGCCGCGACAGATTTATCGTGCACTCGAATCGTTTTGATTCCGACTAGTCGATAGTCACTGAATCGAACATGATAGTTTCATCCCTCTTGCACAAGTGAATGCGTCCGCAACGGGTAGCGTTTCCTAATCGCAGGATTAGGCTGCGGTTGAGCGGGCACGATTGGACTGCATGACACGCTAACTCCGAGGTACACGCAAATATCGCGTACCTAAATATTACAACTAACCCTGACTGCATCATACTAATCGTTACCTATTTAGCTTCAGAGAGAGCTCTTTAACTGCAGAGCTTCTTCGATAAGAGGCCGAAGAAAAACCCAATTTTGTATAGTTTTTCTTTTTTACTGCTGCTACTTCAACACTAATCTCTAAATATTCAATTTCTAATCCAAAGGCAATTGTTAACCTTCTTGAAACATAAGTTAAAAACAAATTCCTAAATACCTGTGTTCAGTATTTTATGCGTTAGTTTTATGTAACTTATAATTGGTACTATAACTAAGTCATTGATTATACCTAGTTCAAACTTACGACGCCTGTTTATAAAATTTTGCTTCACTGGCTTCATATATGACTCTCTCGTATCATATTATATCGACATATTGTTTCCTATTTTCGTAATAGCAGCGTCGAAAAAGTGACGTAAAAACTCCCAAGTGCCAATGGCTGTGACATGTTTAACCTGTCAACTCTATCGTTGCCGTGACACTCTGCCGGCATGGAATCTGTCCTGTGGGCAATAAAACTGTCTACAAGAAGTCCTTTATTTAATACACAACGCGACAGTTTTCTTGCGGTAGTTGTATTTTCGTTATAAGCTACAATAAGTTGTAAGTAGGTAAGTATGTTTTTAATACTAATCAAATTATTTTATTCAAACAACTTAATTAGTACTTTTTGAGTAGTAGATACATACATATAATTATTTTTTGATTACGAGGGGTGGTTCAAAAATAATGAGAATCGAAATGTCGGAATGTCAGCATAATATTTTTTGAACTATGGTAATATAGTAGGTATCACTCTTTAAAATTAAAATTAATAAATAAAATTATAACAATTTTAATTTGTTCTCCTTTTATAGTTAATAATAAACAACATTATCCAGTACTATCTTCGGCTTTTAAGATGGCACACCAAATATATTTTTACGAATAATGAAACGTGGCCTCATTTTTATTGACCTAGATATACAATACACATTTGTGCGTATCATTTAAAAAAAAATGGTGTTTTATATAATAAATAAGTAGAATTTGGGTAATATTCTCGTCGTCGCTGATTTACAAAAAAATCTGCTATAAAATAATTAAATACGTATAACGATTAACGATTTAGAATAAACTAGCAACGGAATCGAGAAATGGATTGCAATGTCTAAGTAGAAACTTTTTCAAAGTTGTAATAAGAGTAACGTGGGTTCATCTGTAGATTCAGGCGGTTTAGAAGATCGTCGGGTGAGTGAGGGGCGTTTAACGGGCTAATTATCAAACGGCTAATGAAGTTTGTATTCAGCGGGCGGGCACGGGCGGCGCGGGCGCCGGGCCGCGCGGGGCGCGCTACGTGCGGCGACTCGCAACTCCACCTGATCGTATCCCCCTCCCGGCGCTCCCCCGCCCCCGACCTCCACGGAAAAATTGCAAAGAAAAAGTTTCATCGCAGGGGAACGTGAATGAAATGAAGAATTGTGTCGGCCGCTTTCGGGAATATTACCAACATAGAGTTTCTCAAGAACCTTTTCTGTCTGTTTCAATTCATCAAGATGTCTCTTTAAATACGAAACGATGTAGTGGCCCTTTTTGTTACGGTAAAGCTGTGCACAGGCTGTTGCTCTGATTTTTATTACGGATCTTCATGATTTTGGTTTTAATATAGACCAAATACGAACCCATGATTTGTACATTTATTTTATTAACTAATAGTATTCCTAACTTACAAAAACATCACAATCGAACTTATAGGTATAAGTTCGATTGTGATGTTTTTGTAAGTGTAAGTGTTGTGATAATACGTCTGCTGCAAGCACCTAAACCTAGGTAGGTTTAGGTGCTTGCAGCAGACGTATTATCACGGAGAAGACAAAAATCTCAAAAAAATATCTGCTGAAAACTTCTTCGCAGCTCTTTTACCGTTATTTATCTTCTCGTACTTACTTTACGCTCAGCGATTCAAGTGGATGGAAGTTTGCAGTTATTCAAACATTGTCTCGATGCCTCGCTAACTGAACACAAAATGTTAAAGCAAATTAGAACTAGTTAGATGCATTGTGTTGTGTTGTGAATGCAGGGCACCGAGTAACTATTCGTGTAGCGGGTTACTTTACGTACGTCGCCGGAGTTGCTGGTTTAATTAACTCGAACATATGCGCATATGTATGTGCCACTATCATTACGAAAACGGCTCAAAGGAGCTGATCCTAAAGTGGGTGGAAAATAAAAGGTGACACTTTAGTTTCGCTACAGCGCGATGGAGCTTAAATTTTAGACATACCTAATTCACGAAACAGCTTTTACAATGGGTAGATATTGTATTACTAGGTACATCGTATTTGTTTGTGTAGCTTGTATAGGTATAACATAATATATAAATATACACATAGAGCACAATTCATTAAAGTGTATATTTATATATTATGTTATACAATATTTATATATTATGTTAGTGTAATAATACACTTTAATGAATTGTGCTCTACAAACAAATAAAGTTTGGAAGCCGGACGCCATATAAATTGCCTTTCAAAAACAGGGCTGAATTTTAGTTGACAAGTGGCACCCCCTCTTGAATGCATCACGGTAATGAAACTAATGAATTTCAATATCAACCTACAAAAACTTAAACAGCCATTTAAAAATAGTTGGGATTCATCCATCAAAGTTTTGATTGGCTATATTCTATAAACATTTGTCAATGATGTTGCGCCGAAATATGCGCGGTATTAAAAAAACGCCATGTCTGCTCATCATGGCAGAATTGAACAATTGTTTTTAGCATTTTTGAGCTGGCGTTAGACGTCCATGTTATATATGGTCGCAGATTGTGCAGATGACAATTTACCTACACTATAGTTCGTATTTAGGGTTCCGTAGAAAACAAGGAACCCTTATAGTAGCCATGTCCGTCTGTCCGCAGCATAGCTCATTAGCACTAGAAATCTGCAATTTGGTACAGGTATACATATTAATCATGCCGACAAAGTGGTAGAAAAAATGTTTTTCGGGTACCTCCCAAACTCGTGAAGTGGGGATGTTTTTTTTTTATTTGCTTTAATCCTATATTGTGGCAGTCATTGAATAGATCTCTTAAAAAGAATACGTGTTTTAAAAGAAAGTATTTTTCTAAAGTTAATATTTTCGCAAATAACCGCTCCAGAATAAAAAAAATGGTACCCTCTAGCTTTTGATCCGCGGGTCCAAAAAATATGGGAAAAATCATTAATAGTGGACTTATAGAATACTTTAAAATAAAACTATTTCGAACATAATCGGCCCAGCCATTTTCAAATAACTATGGAACCCTATACTGAGCATGGCCTGACGTTTTGATAAATAGCTTTCAAAACTATTTGTATTAACTTTACAACAAAATTATAAATTGTACATGGAGAAATGTGATCGTTCGCGAAAAGTTTTAGTAAACGGCTAATGTTTTGCTATTATTTGGATTCCCGAGAGGCAATAAAAACACTGCTAACGTATCGCTGTAATGGGACTTTTATCCCGTGTCACGGTTTGTTTGGAGTTACTATCTTGTACATATTACGTATTCTACATACAAAAAATGTTAAAATCCGCAAAAAAATAATTTCTTTTTTCAAATTACATATTCATACATCATACAAATTTTCGTAAATAAAATATCTAAATTGTGCCGAAATGTTAAGTAATTATATAGAATATAAAGTTATCGTATTTTTATTTTATGATAATATTGATAATCATTAGTGATTCGCAGATTTTAAAAAAAATTTTTGGTGCCTCACTACACGTAAAGTGGGGATGATTTTTATTTTTATTTTGCTGTACTCATAGTGTGGGCTATCATTGCATAAGTCTTTTAAATATACTAAGAATCACAAAAGAAAGTTTTTTCTTTGAAGACAATATTTTCGGTGATAACCGCTCCAGAATAAAAAAAAATGTTTATTGTTATACAACGCGGCAACGCTGCTAGTATTATGGGCACTTTTGCACCGGGAATTACATGAGATGTAGGGAGAAATGAGTAAATTTTATTTTCATTTTATTGCTAGTATTAGACATGTTGTGTATTTATAACGTTTTGGAGTTAATTGTAAAAGAAACATATTTTTAGCGACTTCCTCACATATCACTCAACGCGTTAGTATTGCGATACACCGAGGAAATGCCGCCAGTAGCCTCGGTACAATGTCACAAGGGCCAATCCTAGATATATTTACGTTAGTTTAGTTAGATTTAATTTATGTATACAAATTTCAAAGTTTTATATATTTTTTATCGGCTGTTAAATGGTTAACATTTTTAGTTAAATAATCATATATTCTCGTAGTGTTTAGCTTTCATTCATATTCATACATTAGTTATTACGAGTAGATGAACTGGTAAATCGATTGAAAAATAGACAAACCGCTGGTAATCTTATTTAATCGATGTATTTAAAAAGTTAAATTTTATTAGAAGAACCCAATTGTTCGGACAGAAAATAAAAATTACTGCAATTTTGTGCGCCATAAAAAAGCCTAATGAGTGTATAAAGGAAGCATTTTGTTGGGCAATAAGTCTTGGCTAATTGTTTGAAAAGATAATTTTGGGTGTCAGTTTATTATCCGTCCGGCAGCCGGAGTAGCTTGTTGTTCTCGCGCCAAATCGAAGTTCGCCTCAATGGACCTCCAGTATAAATAGATGCACCATTTATACATTGATTTTGACGTTACTTGCAGACAATATTTCTCGCACGAATATAAAATCATCAACGGGATGAACAAAACGAGCTGTGGAGATGTTGTATTCCAAATTCGCTTAAAACAGCAACAAAAACATTAAACATAATGAAAAACTTTTAATATTACGTGATAGTTTAACTGTCACAATATCATTTTTTATGTAAATTAATGTATTTTTTAGTCTTTGTTTATGTTTGACAGGATCGCCGTCCTAGTCCGTGCCACGCATATCGATACTGATACTCTTGTACTACCACATCTGCTAATAATTACTCATTAATGACTCCTTATTGATAGTATTCACATTTCACTGGCTTCCGGAACCTGTGCTAGCAATTTAATAACAGACTAGGTTTTTACTGATGGTGATAACCGTGGGGTATTTAATTTGACCACTAGGTATCCCGGACTTAAAGTATTAGTACACTTCCGAATTACTAATGTGTAATGTAGGTAGTAGCCTCCCAATCCGATCCAGACTACATCGGATATCGCGAGAATCTGGGATTCGTTGAAGTCCCTAATAAAGTATTACGTTAAAGGTCCACCACTCGATTTGTTACTAAATACGATAGCTTCATTACTATCTTAATTCTTCAGCTTCATTAATATCAGTAACGGACCAGCCAAGCAGCGCATTAGTTGTTACGACTTTAAGGTTTTCGAACTTTTCAGTTAGACCACAGATGTAAAAGTAAAAGCAAAGTAAAAAATGTTTATTAACCACGAAATATTCAACTAATTACATAATGCAAATTATCGACGACTCCCACACTAGGCAAAGCCTGTATCGTAGAAGTCGGCTACATGCGTGATTTAACAAAGAACAGCGGTTTCAAAAAAATAAATATAAATACTACTAATGTCTCACCGAAAGTATTGGGGATCAGGCATCACGGGCTACTGAAGCGAACGCTGGATTAGCGATGACAATAACTGGCCAGTGCGGGCCAGGCGGCGCATTACTGATGGCGCGAGATTCTCCAGTCCAACCGCCTCGCTAATAGTACTGTATTAGAGATCACACCTAAGCGAGCGCTCGGTTAGGTTAGCGGTGACAATAGCAGGCCAGAAGGCCTAGCCAAAATGCCATTCACAAAGCGTATAAGCTAAAATTAATAAATGTATTAAAATTAATCGAAAAGTCACGTGACGATGTCCAGACATTATAGTCACGTATTTTGCGAGTGACATGTTGGCTAGTCCTGTAGTTTGGGCTAACCAACGCTTTCCTAATTGTATGAGGGTCTTCGGTCCGACCAATCATGCCTCACTTAAAGTACTAATATTTAGAGGACACATCTCAGCGCTGACTGAACCGAGCACTCGGTTAGCAATAACAGCAGGGTCTTCGGTCCGATCACTCACGCCATACTATAATTACTGTATTAGAGCTCGCACCTCAGGAGTCACTGAAGCGAGCGTCCGGTTAGCGATGACAGTGTCGGGCTAGCCCGGGTTAGAGAGGGCTTTGCTAAATGGTGTCGCTGTGAGGGTTTTCAGTACGACTACCCACTCATTTGCTTTGAAATTTTGGCTGAGCAGTATTCCTATGTAAAAATAAGAGTGACAGCTGGTACCACAGTTACCAAAAGCAATTAAGTGGCTACTCATGCCCCACCAAAAAGTACCGTATTAGTGATCACACCTCAGGGATCACCGAAGCGCCGAAGCGAGTGCTCGGTTAGCGATGACAGTAACAGGCCAGTCCGGGCCAGGCGGCGCATTACTGATGGCGTGAGGGTCTCCGGGCCGACCACACATGCTACTAATTGCTCATTTAAGACTCCTCGCTGAAAGTATTCTATTAATCTCTCAAACCTTCGTCATGCCCCTTCAAAAATACCTCGTCGGGTTACGTTGACCATATCTGCGATTGATTTTTTGTGACGTGTTGCAAAAACGTTACTACCTATAACTACATATATAATCAATTAATCAGGTACGAGTACCTATGAATGGCCCTGTATTTTACCAGAGACATTTTTAACAAACGCCTCAAAAACCTGCGCAATCATGCCTGTACTAAACTAGGCTACGGAGGCTGACCAATATAACTAATATATAGGCTGACGAATATATTGTGTATTTTATTGGCCTCCAAAAAAGAACCATTTATTATTCAGCATTATCAGCTAATGAGCTGTTTTAGTGCTGCGCTTGTGCTTAAAAACAGGTGTTGCTAAAGTCATAACACGTTTAACGGCTTTTATGTGTGCTTAGAAATTGACAACGATCTAGTATTTTAAGCGCCGTCTGGAGTTTTGGAGTCACATTGTATGCTCACGTAGAATACCAACGATCTGAAGTTTAATTGGTTGGGATAAAAATTGAATGGATATTCGTCGATTTCGGCAGTTATCGCAGTTAATTCGTCATCCTATGAAACAACGCTCCTTACCATCAGTTGGTCGTGATTACTCATTGCATTTCTATGCATCTTGCTTGTACTCTGCGACCATAATATTATTATCATGGACGTCTAACGCCAGCTAAAAAATGCCCCCAAAAACAATTGTTGAATTGTGCCAAGATGGGCAGAACATAGCGATTTTCTTAACACCGTGCATATTTCCGCGCAACATCTTTGACAACTGTGTAGTGTGTATAGATAGAATATAGCCAATCAAAACTTTGATGGACCAATCACAACTATTTTTAAATTTTTATAGGCTGACATTGAAATTCATTACCATGATGCATTGAAGAGGGGGTGACACTTGTCAACTAAAATTCAAAACCGTTAATGTAAGGTGTGTAGTATGGCGTGCGGCTTCCATGTTTTATTTGTTCGTAACTTGTACTACTGTCATATAGGTGCGAGCGATATCGAAGTATGTTACGTAAACTGATTATAGTAATACCGTTAGGAAGTAAGTAATAGTCACCAAAATATTAAAAAATACAACCAATTTCAACCAATTTTTTCCAAGAATTTCTCATCAGACGCCGACTTGGTGCCAACAGGGCCATCAAGAGATTATTACCCTTTCGATTAAAAAAAAATTGAAAATCGGTTCACGAGTCTCGGAGATATCAATTAACATACATACATATATGAAAAAATATCAGTTCAATAAAGAACTTTATTGAAGCCGTTTAAAAATGCGTAACCACAAATCAGCAGCTAAAACCTGGGTAAATGTTTGATTACAATTATAAAAACGCCTGGAACTATTATGTAGGTACCGGTATTGTGCCTAAATATAAGTAGTTAATAATTTTACAAAGATCCCTTACTTTCACTTGCTTTTTTTGTATTGTATGCGGGACTTGTCACGTAGCCAGAATTATCGTAAATAAGGAAATGTCTTCATCTACCCCCGACCACGCGCCTCAGAAAAGGTTACGTACTTAAATATTTTTGGGTCACGTAAAACGGCAACAAAGGTACCGGCCTCCATACGCTTGACCATTGCTAAAGGTTATTTTATTCGTACAAGCGGCCAGCTTCAGAAGTCTCTGTACGCTTTAGTACTTTGTTATGCCAAGGCAGGGGGCCTAGCCTACCTATTCCTTCTCCATCCTATTATTCACATGTTTACATAGGTATATAAAAAAATATCTTTATCTTAAGCCAACTCGTTACTTGTTGGGTAAACTAACCCTAACTAAAAATAGCTAGTACCTATTGTAATTTTTGGGACCTTTAAAACAGGAATTCCAAAAGCGCTCCAATGGAGGCAATCTATGAAGGCTCTCCCCTCTATTCATAAATTTTCTGGCGCTCTGAAAAATTAAAGGTTTCTAAAAAATGGCATGTTGCCAAATGAAATATTTTTGAACCATTAATGTGGGCCGAACGAGTTACGGTCAACATTTTGCATTTGTTCCGGAGCACTCTTAAATATTCAGAATGTCGTTCATTCAATGTAACCATTTTGGATGTTTAATTTCTACCATAGCTTGTAATTATAATGCTAATACATGGTGTAACGAACGAGTAGTGGTATATCCGCACAAAGCACATATTTTTTACGAAAAATATAGATATTTTTATGGCCGCCGGTCCAGATTCCAGACCTCCTTACAAACGAATAATTATTTTTCGGGAAAACAAATTTTGCTCCAACTTTTCCCTAATCACTAGTCATATAGGTCTTTGAACGGGAACACACATTTCATTAGCTGTTATTTCTGCATAACGTAATAAAAAAAAGTGTAACAAGGACAATGTTATTCAATACTAGAATGTCAAAGAGAGAAAGATCATGTTATAATTATAACATTTTGTAACGTCCATTTATTTATTTATTTATTTAATCTTTATTGCACAAAAAAGAAAACTTAGAAGTACAAAAGGCGAACTTAATGCCATAGGGCATTCTCTACCAGTTAACCTTTAGGCGAAGCAGAGAGGTTGTGGGCGGTGCTATATTTAGATTTAGATATATTCTGACGGCCGTGCTAGAACATATATTCCGAAAATTAGACTGGGATGAATATGGATTAAATATAAATGGAGAAAAACTACACCATCTAAGATTTGCAGATGATTTAATTCTACTCAGCGAAACACCTGACAACCTCCAGAACATGATGCAGGATCTAGTGGAAAAGAGTGATACAGTGGGCCTCTCCATTAACACAGAAAAAACGAAAGTGATGACTAATGGGCAACAGGTACAAATCAAAGTAAATAACAAATTAATGGAATATGTAGAGCAATACACTTACCTGGGTCAAATAATCTCGCCGGAGGACCAAATACAAAAAGAAGTTGAAACCAGAATAACAAATGCTTGGAAAAGATACTGGTCACTCAAAGAAGTAATGAAAAATCCACACTTCTCAATGGAAGACAAAAAGCGAGTTTTCAACACCTGTATACTACCCTGTATGACATATGGCTGCCAAACATGGGCCCTAACAGAGAAACAAAGAAAATCACTAAAGGTATGCCAAAATAGGATGGAACGGAGTATGTTGAGCATAAAACTTAAGGATAGAATAAAATTGTCAAGTATTAGAGAAAAAACTGGTGTTGCTGATGTAACATATACAATAAGGAAATTAAAGTGGAAATGGATTGGTCATACAATGCGAAGCAAGAAAAGCAAGTGGTCCAAAGATGTTACTGAATGGTATCCTCGAGATGGGAAACGAAAGAGAGGAAGACAGAGGAAAAGATGGGAAGACGAAATCAGACAGACGGCAGGAAAAACATGGAGAAGGAAGACAATGGACAGAGAGGAATGGAAATCTCTAGGGGAGGCCTTTGCCAAAGGGCAAATTGATACACAATAATAGATTTATTTGTTAAAAAACTTTATACTAACTAAGATCAATAATAAAGGCTTATTTTATTTTATTTATTTTATTTATATTCTGACTTACTCTATTCTAAATATAAAATTACATATTTATATACCTATATATATATATATATATATATATATATATATATACATATACATATTACAAGTTACATAAACACAATTAAATACATACATATTCATATAGACGAAACGTATGAAACTCACACACTAAGTGTTTATTCTGCTAGCGAAAAAAGCACGAACAGACTTCTTGAACCTAAGCTTGCTGGGGGAATTTTTGATGTGACGAGGAAGACTATTCCAGAGCCGGGCTACCTGGACAGAGAAGGAATTTGACATAAAACCAGTGTGGTGAACAGGGATAGATAGGGACAAATTACCGGAAGAGCGTAGCTGACGGTCACGAGACACGCCATAGTACTGAAAGAGGGATTTGAGGTATTGAGGAGAGTGTCCATGTAGGAGCATCATCAGTATGGTCATTGTTTTACACTATGTTACCATAGACGGGCTTTTACGAAAATAGGTAATAAATAATAAGCATTACTAGCGATCGTTTCCATGTTTAACAGTTGATAAATATGTAAATTAACAGTAAAATTAATTGTATTTCCTTCGAACGATCAATGTAACTTGGTTGCCAAACGCTGCAAGTGCCTGTGATCTGTCATTGCGCTAATTATCGATTCACTTTGAAGTACATTGCTTCGCACTGAACTTTTCTTAGAATGTTAATTACTTTTAAAATTATAATTATTAATCCTATAATGCGCACAGTTTGGCTAAAAATCTGTATCTCATTCCTTGGTTTCAATAAAAGTGCCATAGCACGTATGTACGTATACTCGTACATCTATGATATCTACTCGTATGTATTATAGCGTGGTAAGTTTTCGTTTCGAGCAGTCAGTTTATTGTGCTTTCACCCCAATATTTAAATCTTCACAGCGCCATCTATCGGACCCGTTCAGGATAACGTGGTCGTATCCCGCGCTTCGCTGTAACAATCTCAAAACACAATCTCATGACACAGCGTTCATGGAGCAGTTGTTAAGCGGTTTCACTAGGGGGCGTGCAGTAACGGCGCGAGCGCACATCTTACTAGTATGTATTAAAGTATATAATATCAAAATTTGTTTATTATTTGATCGTAATCATTTTCATTTATGAATTTTGTCAGCTAGGCTACGGAGCCTAGTTAGTAGTGACCCTGCCTACGAAGCTGGAGGTTCCGGGTTCGAATCCCGGCGAGGGCATTATTTGTGTATTTATTTATCACAAGTATTTGTTCCTTGGTCATGACTGTCTATGTATTTAAGTATCTATATGTATCTATCTATTATATACATAATATCGTCGCCTGGTACCCACATCACAAGCCTTAATTGAGCTTACCGTGGGACTAGGTCGATTTGTGTAAGATGTCCCAAGATATTTATTTATTTAATCATACAAATGATGGCTGAAGTAATTAGCATTGTTTCATGGTTCTTTGGTATATACAGGTTGTTTTTATTGGTTTCCGTTAAATTGCACATTGGGCGACAGGATACTTGGGACATTAGTTAATATAGACTTCTATATTGGTATATACCAACCGGCTTTTGTTGATTTCGAAAAAGTTTTTGTCGTTTTTATACATAATAAATGATATGGTAAATGTGAGAGAACCTTAAAAATAACATAAACAACAATAACATTAGGATATAATTAAGGTTGCAATACACTTGTTCATTCATTAAACTTATTTTTTTAATAACTCAATAATAGTAACAGTCAAACACTAGTTTCTTAGAAAAAAAATATTATATTTGACCTAAATAAGTTTAAATTTAACTAAAAAAACCGGCCAAGTGCGAGTCGGACTCGCGCGCAAAGGGTTCCGTACCATTATCAATTTATTATTAAAAAAATACAGTTAAATCAACCTACCTCAAAAACTATAAGAGATAATTTTATCAAACCAAAAATCGTTGATAGAGTTTATTAATGTGCATAACATTTTTTTTTTTCAGAATTTTATATCGCGTAGTTTAAAAAATAGAGGGGGGGGGGACACATTTTTCAGACTTTGAGACCTGATATCTCGAAAACGATTTGCTTAAATAAAATGTGATGTATAAACCTTCATATCATTTTCAAAGACCTTTCTATTAATACCCCACACGCTTATGTACAACTAAAAAAAAAAATTATATCCTTCAGTTACATGTATGGAGGGCCCCCACCCCAATGGTTTTTTTTACAATTTAGTATCACATTCCTGTAGCGGTTCATACAACACATATCCTTACCAAATTTCGTTACTGTAGCATTTATAGTTTCCGAGTAAATTGGCTGTGACAGACGGACAGACGGACAGACGGACAGACGGACATGACGAATCTATAAGGGTTCCGTTTTTGCCATTTTGGCTACGGAACCCTAATAAAAAATATGCTGTAAACAAAACCGGGCAAGTGCGAGTCGGACTCGCGCGCGAAGGGTTCCGTACCATTATCAATTTATTATTTAAAAAATACAGTTAAATCAACCTACCTCAAAAACTATAGGAGATAATTTAATCAAACCAAAAATCGTTGATAGAGTTTATCAATGTGCATAACATATATTTTTTTTAGAATTTTATATCGCGTAGTTTAAAAAATAGAGGGGGGGGACACATTTTTCAGACTTTGAGAGCTGATATCTCGAAAACGATTTGCTTAAATAAAAATGAGATTCATAAACCTTCATATCATTTTCAAAGACCTTTCTATTAATACCCCACACGCTTATATACAACTAAAAAAAAATTTCTATCCCTCAGTTACATGTATGGAGGGCCCACCCCAATTGTTTTTTTTACAATTTAGTATCATAATCCTGTAGCGGTTCATACAACACATATCCTTAACAAATTTCGTTACTGAAGCATTTATAGTTTCCGGGTAAATCGGCTGTGACAGACGGACAGACGGACATGACGAATCTATAAGGGTTCCGTTTTTGCCATTTTGGCTACGGAACCGTCATGTTTCATTTGTTACGAGTATAAGTAGGTAGTAGATAATACTCTATTTTTTCATCTACTAAAAAACATACACTAAATGGCATAATTTGACAACGGTTTCCAATCCATAAAAGTGTATTTCACACGAAGTTTACAATTTTTTTCTAAGATAGGTTGAAAATGTCAATATTTAAATAATGATTAGAAAGTTGATAATTAATATGGCCGATTTTTTTCTGTTATAGATTCAAAAGATATGAATAAAAATAATGAATAGAATAGAATAAGATATGATATAGATTCATTAGCTTTCGGTAAAGAAAAACATCGTGAGGAAACCTGCATACATCCGCGAAGAAATTCAAAGGTGTATGTAAAGTTCCCAACCCGCTTAGGGCCAGCGTGGGGACTATAGCCCAATCCCTCTCATATATGAGAGGAGGCCTGTGCCCAGCAGTGGGACATTATAAAGGCTAAATTTTTTTATTTTTATTAATATAGATTCAAAAGAGCTTATGATTATTAGTAAAAAATTAAATTTACCTAACCTTTACAAAATGTATTCTCGTCTAATTCCCAAAATCTATGACTAGGTACCTAGTTCTTAAAATGCTCTTTCATGTCGTTTTGTCTAGTTTCAGAATGCTATAGGGCTAAATTTCATATTTGCCATTTCCGTCGCAGTTTTGCGCGCCTGATTTATTTATACTATATTCAGTTACTACGTATGTAAATATCTTGAATTGGTTCCCTTTCAGCCGTTTCTATACACCGTGTTTTTTTTTAATTCCGTTAAATTTAACAGGTTGCTTGGTACGTTAATTGGAGCTACCTGGTATACTGCTTTTAGTCGAACACGAAAAAATTTTCTTTTTGAAATGGTGAGTGTGAGAGAACCTTAAGAATAAGATCTCAGGTGACTGATGGCACATGTCAAAATAAGTTTCATTAGAATGTAATAAAGGTTGCAATACACTTCTTCAGTCATAAAACTTATTTTTTTAATAACTCCGTAACAGTAAAAGTTAAGATACTAGTTTCTTAGACAAATTGATTCTTTTTGACCTAAATAAGCTTCCCTTTAATTTAACGGACTATCCGTGCGGTGACGGAGTAAGAATACAAAAATCACCGCCCCTCTCTTCCCGTGGGTGTCGTAGGAGTCGACTAAGGGAAATACTGAGTAGCCAGCTTCTCAGCCGGTGGTAGGGTATTTTTACTAGTACCCGCCTGGTTGGCTACCACCGTACATTCGGTGTAAACGCCCGTGAAATGACTTACCTTCGTGTTTGCCGTGTTTCGGGGTCAGCCGGTGTATTTACCAGCATCTAGCGGGCCAGCAAGGCGGTGGCAACTAACAGGTTACTGATTGTCTCCTGTTCGTTGCCGCCGCGATTTGGGCTCTACTTTTCACTTACGATCAGGTGGAGTGGAGCCACTTTGTTGTGCCAACGTTATTTTTATTGGGTCGGCAACGCGCATGTGACACCCTGAGGTTGCAGGCGCCCATAGGCTACGGTGACTGCTTTCCATCAGGCGGGCCGTATGCTTGTTTGCCACCGACGTGGTATAAAAAAAAAAAAAAAAAAAAAAACGGAAATCAATAAAAACACGATGTATACCCAAATTGACCTACTGAAAATACATCCCTCTTCATTACATTATTAACCCAAACATTAGGCGAATCCTTTATCAGTTTGTCGTCTTCGCAAAAATATTTACAATGGCAACGGTTCAGTTTTCTGATATTCCTTTAGGTCGCCTTTTCATTCGTGACCTAAGTATAGCCTATATATATTGGCCTCGTATTCCTCAATTATTAATTAATTGAACCACATATTTATTGGCGTCAGCAGCATAACATAACTATCTGAAGTGCAGCTAGGCTAAATTCTGGAGAGACTTCGTGGGCTCTTCTTGGCACTTTGCCAAAGATTTGTCTGGTAGTTATTTTTACGCGTCATTCTCTTATTTCAGCCTATCAACATAAAATAAGATATGATTATAGAATATACGTAAATATGCTTGTAAGATACATAATTAACAATTCAAAGCTTTACCTTGTCTCATTCCCCAGTCTACGTTGCATCTCTAAGAGTAAATCACACTCGGCATGACTATATTATAGACAAGCTCTAACGATTTACCTTCATGACAGCATCAACACATATTTAAGCAACATCACTCACAACACTATTAGTATGATTTAAAACGGGGTAATTACCATGTAAATTTGAATTATTGAGCACTCGATATCTTAGCATTGCTGCAAATGCCATATTCATGGAGTGCTCAATAATTTAAATTTTAATGGTAAATATCCCGTTTTAAATCATGCTAATAATATATGTAATTAATGACCATGTTAGTTTAAAAACGCACAACACTACTGGCATTGGATATTGAATCACTGCTGCAGTTTTTATAAAGTAACATTTTTTGTACGTGACATCAAAAATTATTGTTATGTAAATGCATGTTGTAGTAGGTAATGTAATGATTGACAAATATACAGGTAAAAATACTTTAATTGTATCATTTACATTTGTTTGTACAGTATACTTACATAGTTAAAAAGACAGAAGGTACATACATCAAAACTTTGATCTTTTGAGTAGTTGAATAATGCATCATCATCAGCCTATGGTAGTCCACTGCAGGACGTAGGCCTCTCCTATTAACTATGCTATACGCATTAGGAGGTAAACGCCCATAATCGCCACGCTGGACAAGCGGATTGGTGATTGCAGTAATGTGTCCACTATGATGACGCTGCTGCCCATCATGAATCTTTTATCAAATAATGGTCAGTGACACTTCAATCCAGTCGACTCTTATGACACCCGCAGGAGGAGTTGGGTTGGGGTGGTGACAAATGTATTCTTACTGCCGTCCTCTAACGGCATATAAGGTTCTATATTGACTGATTACAGCTTTTATTTGCTTAATTGAAAGCAGTAGGCAACAGCGTTTACAGTGCCTAATGTGATGAGTCACCGAGCTGACCCCGTGCTGTGGAGTTGTGGGCCCGCGATCTAGTTTTAATATAACATAATATTATGAGTATGTACCTTTGCAAAATTAGAATGAGTGTCATATACATATAGGTATATGTACTTACATGTTAAGAAAAAGCATTTTCTTTTCTTACAGTACATACAGTAGGTACAGTCATGAACTCGACGATTTTACTTATGGCATGGAAATAAGGTGCATAATTGTGCAGACATTTATGAAGTCGGCTGTACGCACCTGTAAGAAGTTTTTAAAAATTTAAATTTTAACGTATTATATAGGTATGTTTGCCTACCACCAATTATTGATCTACTACTCTTTTTTAAAGACGTGTTTAGTACTGTTTTAAGAATATTTATAATATCAAAAACTTTTTGAGGGTTCTGTAATAAAAACAAGGAACCTTTATAGTTTCGCTATGTCCATCTCTCCGTCTGTCTGTCCGCAGCATAGCGCAGCATGGCCGATAGTAAGTACTAGAAATTAGAAATTCGGTACTGGTATACATATTAATCACTCCGATAAAGTAGTAGAATAAAATATAGAAAAGCAATTTAGCTATTATAGTTCGTGAAATATAAATTGGTAACTTTCTACCTACAATATAGTAAAAATAAACATTCAATTTATATTTCTCGAACTATGCATGTACTCTCGTCTGAATTAGTACTAATTAATTAGCTGGCTGGACATATCCGTGCTGCTGTATGACTGAAGGACCACCGAACCACTGTAATTAATCATATTTACAGTACATGTTTGTTTAACATAGCTATCGAAATCTATCTCAAACAAAAATCAGTATGCTTAGCACATGATTGGTATGTCAGTATTTCTCCGCGAGATAGATTTTCCATCTTTTACTAACTACCTATATGAATAAAAGAGGGATGGATAGTCTATCTCGCGGCGACATATTGTCGCACTAATCCTGTGCTCCTACTGAAAACAGAAGTAAATGGTTATCATTTACCTATTTTAAACTTGTATTTTAGTAAAAAGAAGTAATATGCAGTATTGAACTCGTATATCAAAAAGATTTCCAATATTCTTATCGATTTATCAAAAGCAATATTGCAGCTTCTTTAAAGTTTCATGAATGTACATTGAAGTCCATCATTTGTCAAGTTTTGTATAATCGTTTATCAATGTCTGCGTGATGCTTGCTTATTAGCCAGTTTATATACCTCCACGGCTACGCCCGCCAAGTAATCCGATGCAATTGACGTGTGCCAGAAAATGGACACAGGCCGAAAATGAGTCAACATGTATTTATTATGAAAATATCTCTGAATTTCAGATATTGGAACCTAACCTGCAAACTTTTCATACTAATCAATTAAGTCCTGATGTAAATGTAAAAACTCTTTATACACACAACAGATTAAAATCCTCAACATTAATGTAACCCAATGTTTTTGTAACTCTATGAACAAAGAAATTTAGAGAGTTGCTATA
>JALPQI010003296.1:0-91406 GCA_025490895.1 Thaumatotibia leucotreta
AATAAACATCGATGAACATAAATTTATTACTTTTTTCTTGATTTTAAAATTATCTCGCACTCGAAAACTGTCGTTTACCTAACAAAGAAACATCAAACAAATCTGGCTTCTATGTAGAATATCAAAATTTCATATTTTGTGTTGTAATGGTGAAATATTAAAAGCTAAAGTCCATGCATTGTTTACACAAGAAAAAGGGTCTAAACATTTTTTCTCTCGCTCGCATGCTTGATTCTTGGTGTAAAATTGTAAGTGTCGCTTATTTATTTTCTTTAAAATTATCAGAGAAACTAAGCTTTTATTTGTTGTTATTAAACGACTATTGTATTATTTATGAAAGTATTTTTTCTTTATTCCTCTTTGTCTCGTATTTCGCGGAAACTTTCGAAAATGTCACTTATGTTTCAGATTACGTAGATTTGTTGTCGCTTACATAATGTTTGGTTTTTGGCTGATACTTAATTTCTTAACAGCGAACTTGTACATTATGACAAAAGAAGTTAATGGATATTTTATTACACATATAGTATTGTTATTATATATTTATATAATTAGAAAATGATGAGAACTCAAATGAAACAAGTAACAGACCAGCTGTAAAGTAGTAAAACATAGTACGAATTTCGATTAAGGTGCATTCAAACCAAAAGAGCATTCGCTATTCTAACCCCCCACTCTACGAAATTCGATCGTTACACAAGACGTGATTGGTTGATTTCGTAGAACGGGGGATAGAACAGCGAATGCTCTTTTGGTTTGAATGCACCTCACATAACCATGGAATGCTCCATTTGTAAATAAAGATATTAAAACATCTAAGAATTTTAATTGCTACCGATAATGGTAAGATAAATACTTATTCCTATCAAATGTTTCATGTGCAAAATCCATTTCTTTTAACACGTCATAAACTTTATAGATTTTAATCATTAATTGCTTAGTTATACGTAAAACCTCCTAACTATAGTCCAAACGCTCCCAACTATGGTCCAAAACTTAATTGAATATCTTCCATTAGGTGTGATTGTTATATTAATCGTGCTATTCATAGGCAAAAACTCCTCATTAATAATAAAAAAACTTGGGTAAAGACAAAAATAATATTGGTATTGATGCTATTAGGAACTGAAATTGTGGACCATAGTTGCAGTATTGGACTATCTCGGACTATAGTTGGGTGGTTTTACCGCTTAATTTTAACGATTAATTTACGAGCATTTTTTTTTTTTTTTTCTATTACTGAAGAGCAGAGTTAGCAAAGACGAACGCCTGCGCGGAGCAAAAGCCGATCACGCTGAGCACGAGGCGCGAGTCGAGCGGCAGCGCGCGCAGCACGCGGTAGCGCGCGCCGCGCAACTCCAGCGCAGCCAGGAACTCGCGCATGCGCCGCCGCTCGTCTGCCGCTGCAAATGTCAGCGTTCATTATTCGGAAAGAAAACCAATTTTTTATTTTTTTTATTTAGCAAAACATTGAATGTAAACAATATGTCATGACTTTAATAGAAAATGGTTGTACCTTTATTGCACAGACCTGGCATCATCACATTTAAAAATATTGCACTGTTGGTAACAAACGCATCTGGTAAATATATAGGGCAATTATATTTCTACCGTCATGGCTTTGGAAACCAAATTAAGAATCATACAAATACAAAAGTCACCTACGTATATAAATATATCTTGTACCTATCAAAGATTGAATTTGATTTTGTGCCATCTAAAAGTTAATAGTGCCCATTGCCTACCGAATGACAGAAATACAACACAATGAACGATTGAACAGCCCCGATATTCCTGTATGATTGCTTACTTAATTATCACTTACTAGGGGTCTTGATCAGCTCCGTGGCTGTGAAGACAGCCATGTCGTCACAGTGCGCGGCCGCTGACTCCAGGATGACCACGTGTCCAAAAGAGTGAATCAATACTTGAGATATCGTAAAAACCATGTAAGCTATATTCAATATTGACGGTGTTCCCTAAAATTATCAAAATGTGTTCATGAAAAATACTTACTTTCTTATCGTCATCTTTTACATTTTTAAGAAAAAATAGCTTACTTGTACTAAAATCCTGTGCATGTAAGTTACTAGAATAACACCGATCAACCTGCCACATGAAAATATTAGGTCGAAAAACAGCTGCAAAGGAAGTATAATTCTTAGTTAGTGTATTTAGCATTAGATACAAAAAAGATAAAACAATCTAAGTAAGTCCTCAGAGTAAAGTAAAGGTACGTCGGAAGCATTTTTGATTCCTGTACCAGCAATTTAAGAGGGTTGTCCGTCCCATCGAGTCCCTGGAGAATTTCATCATAAATCTGGCAGTATGGCTGCGGTTGCCTGCGTCCTACCGTCCGGAACCCGTATCTCTGCAGCCTCCTCTTCAACACCAGGAGCCGGGCATCAAACAGCGCCATTATCAGCATTTTCGGACAATAAGAAAAAGCTATAAGTAATTCTATAACTGCCATTGGCATGATCAACAACATCATTTCAATAAATCCCGTTGAATAATACATTAACAAATGCAGCCCAGCAAATACTATCAAATGTAATAAAGAAATAATATGTGCTACTTTAACTTGATTTTGCAGACGCATAAAAACTATCCTAGAGTCCAAAGTCACGTCAGTGAGCTCGTTCTGAGTGAAAAAATCGTAGATGTATTCATCTCCAGTCCATAAAGACGTGGCACTGGCAAGGAGGAATTGCGAAATATTAATACATATAATAAAGTAAGTGGCAGACTGTAACCAATAATATTCAGGAGAAAGAAAAAATAAATGGAAAAAGCTGTGCCAATGAGAAGACAATATGCTTGAGCAAGGCATTGCCAGCGAGGATCCATGATTCGTTTATTGTACAGCCCGCACAACAGTCGCATACGCATGACGTGCGATAGGTCGCACACGTAGCGCTCGCCCGGCTCCGACATCACGACACGTGCGCTCTTGAACTCTTGAACAAGTATGTGCTGCACAGTTACTACTTTAGAGTATCGATGTGATAGTTTATCTTTGTGTAGCATCAAAAATGAGATATAAATAATCCTTAATCAATAATACCTTTTTATTTACATTTCATAGTAGCCATGGTTTTACGGCGTGTGGTTGTTGGTAGCTTTAGCAACTGCATATAAACATAAAATTAATTCTTATGTAATTGGATGGTATCATTGTCATTGACCGAAATCGGAATTTATATATTTTTTTTATGTTTCCTAAATCGTACTCCAGGATGCTTAGCCGAGTTGCCAATCGCTTACGCTTGTGCTCTCTGTACCTCTTTCATATTAGTGTCATAAAGACTTGAAAATCGCAAATATGATACGATAAGATTCGTTTTGGGTTTTCAAAAACTGCAACTTGGCTAGGCAATGAATAGGAGTTATCAATATCGTTTCCGTATGTCAAATATTTGGCGTGGGCAGGGGTAGCCACTTTTCCCATACATCATTATGATCAAGAGACTTATTGTTACGATTGCAAAATGACGTGTTGACTAGGCCTACAGTTATTGGGTAGAAGTAGGTATTTGAATTTCATACTTACCTCCAGCTCCTCAAATCTCACGCCACGTGGCATTACAATTTGAAATTAATACTCCAGGAATTACGTAAAGGCATCATTACCGTTAGACTTTTTCAGGCCACTTCTGAACCTAGGCCTCTTCCATTACCTACGCGTAAGAACGGAGGTAAATGCCCATAATCACTTACACCGGACAAGCCTATAGGCGATTGCGGTGCTTGGTCCACTATGATGCTGCTCTGCTGCCCAACATCAATTTTCAATAAAACAATGGTCAGTAACACTTCAATACCTTAATCGACTCTTACTACACCTATGGGAAGATTAGGTTAGGTAGAAGGTTTTACATTGACGCTCAGTTTTTAAATCAGTCATAAGTTTTTGTCACTTTCTCTTTAACGAAGGAGCAATGGGTGTGACACAAATGCTCAAAATTTACATTTTTGAAGTTAAGGCCTACTCATTCACGACGCAGGGTTGTTACTGTATGTCATAATAGACGTTTTAGGACAAAATATGATTATATGACGTACTGATATTTCTATTACTCCCTAAGGAATTTCACTTTTCTATTACTCCCGCTACGCATGCAAGCAATGGCGCGCTTAGACAGCAAGTGTGATGAAAATGCATCGTTTGTGGTTGTGCTTATTTTAAATTACATAGTACGTTAGTTAATAATAAACTCCTTCGATCCTTGAGTCTGTCCGTCCCAGTGTTGCTGCAGAAAAGGTATACCTACATGCAGAAGAACCTAATGGAGCTATATTCCCGGGGCATAGACAGGGGTAAGGGTAGTATTTCTGTCAAAACCAGGGAATAAATCTTACCATGAAGTAAAATCATTTTTTTTTTTTTTTTTTTTTTTTCTTTTTTATTTTCAAAACTACAATATTTATGTACATAGATTAAATCTAACTAATCTACTTAACCTAACCTATATCTAAGATTGGCCCTTGTGGCATCGTACCGAGGATGCTGGCGGCATTTCCTCGCTGTATCGCAATACTGATGCGTTGTGCAAGGAAGTCGCCAGCTCTTCGGTCTCTAGTTACATCAACCAGACGTTTCGCGATCTCAGCAAACAATTTGCGTGCGCTGGGGCCCCAAGAACCTAAAGTTTCTACGCCAAACGGTACAAAATCGTACTCTTTGCCGAGGCCCTTATATTTATTACGTTTTAAAAATTCGGCATTTTCAGCCGCAGCGGCTGCCTTAAACGTAGTTCGTTGAAGATGGGACGGTGCCAGGGTATCTACGCAAGTAGCATCCCATACCAACATCCGTCCCAAGCTCCAAGGAACCAAAGACACACCATCAGGTCTCTTACCATCATCCCTAATAATACCAGTAGGCTCAAGAAGAGCGGGTACGTTGATCGTGGCAAGAGACCTGCGGAGTATGTCGTTAAGCGTCGCATGTCTGGAAATACGGCCTGCGCTTTTTTGACAACTTAGTCCGTGGTGTCCCAGTCGGTCCACGTCTGTGCCACAACAGCATAAGTGAGGGGTACATACCGCGGCCCCGAGTCTCAGGCCGGTTGCGAGCCTAAGAGAGGCCGGATCCAGGAAAGTACCAGTACTAGCCGAAGGATGGGCATGCAGCCAGTAACCAGCTTCCCGGGTTCCGACCGCCAAAAGTCTCGCACGATCTGGACCTGCAGAGCTGTTTAGAAGAGAATTGTATGTTAGATCACAATACACATTGTCCCAGCTCCTTTGCGATTTTAGGTTGTCAGGAAAATTTTTAGAAGGGCAAGCAATTTTGAATGCATTTTGGCGTCCTCCAAACCCGCAGTCTCACAGTTAATAGGCAGAGCCCTTAGGATCTTTCCTGTGAGATCAGACGTGCTGTGGACGGATGCCAAAAATGCAGGAGAAGCCACACATGAAATTTTTCGTATCCCTAAACCCCCATACCGTATAGGGAGGGATGCTTGGGACCAGGAACGCTCCGTTAGCTGAATATTTAGAATTTTTTCTATGGTAATTTTGATTAAGTCGTCTAAAGGTGTTAATAAATTAATATTTTTCCAGAACGGACAGCAACGGAGCACGTATGTCAATTTAGGGACAAAAAGACAAAACTTAAGAATCGCAAGAGCATAATGAGGGCTAATTTCGAGTAGACGATTTGCGTGATTTTGGAATTTAGAAATCGAGTTAGAAATATAATCGGGAAAGGATTCTTCAAAAATAGGAGAACCCAGGAGGCAAAGTGAATATTTGTCTACTATTTTTATACCAGGAGTCAGACAATCAAATTTGGATTTTAAAACAGTCAAACTATAGGAAGTCTTTTGAATAAAGAGTTCGCATTTACTATAATTTAGTTCTAAACCAATATTTTCAAAATTAGTTTTGATAAGAGACAAATCGGACAGTACGGTATCCACGTCACCTCCTAGGGTCCCATCGTCTAGATGCCAGACATTAAATTTTGATTTAATTTTTTGTATTATGTGATTTATGGCTAAACTGAAAATTGCTGGCCCGAGGGGGTCACCTTGCTGACATCCCACCTCAGATGATAATTGGTGGGACTTGTATAGTAATTTAGATGGATCTGCATAGCAGAGATAAAGGTAGTTATAGAGTTCGGGAATTTGTTCCTTTACTTCTGCCAGCAAAGTGTCCCTATTTACCGAATTAAAGGCGTTTTTTACATCAATTTTGACTACAATTTCACAATCATCGTGTGAAAGATAGGTGCGTAAAGCATGGACGGCTGCTTCGCACCCACCTTTCGTGCCAAAACCTAACTGAACTGGTTCGAAAATAGACTGTAATTTTGACTTAATGTGTCTAACCGCAAAAAAAAAAAAAAAAAAAAAAAAAAAATCATTTAGATGTGTTAGACTTTCATCATTTGTGCTAAAACATTGGAGAAAATTATAGACAGAACCATAAGGGAAAGGATAATGTGCAGTGGTAACCCTTTACATAGAAATCAACATGCACATATGACAGAAAAATCCAAGGAAAATTTACGCAATCTGACGTTGAGGATAGAAAGGCACATAGACGCGAAACCATAATTATTGTCTGGTGTGTTTTGTCGATGTAGAAGGAGAATTCGACAAGGCGACCTTTGCCACTAGAGGAAAATCTGAGAAGGGAAGGGGTCAACATGACAAATAGCGCTTTGGATATGGAGTACTATAAAAAATGGAACAGATGGTAACTCACAACGACCTCATAAATAGGATGGAGATATCCGGCAAGAAATACAGAGTACATATTGGGGAGAGCGACAACTGGCAGGTATACGTCTAACATTCGACGATTTATTTGCTTCATTGATGATTCAAGAAGAAGCTCCATGGGTCTAGTAGGAGCACGCATAGTCATCCCAAATTTAGGAGAAAAGGTATCTGTCCCACTTGGTAGGCATACGAGTGTCGAACTCAGTGACAAACTTTTCCCTGGCAGGTACGGAAATGTAAGGGGGTGCTAAACTTGCTAGGGAGGTATATGAAGATCATTGTAGCGTATTAGATACCTGAATATCAGGGAGTAACAAGTAACGAAAAAGCAGATGAACTGGCAAAGCAGGGAGCCGAGATGGAATTTGTTGGTCCGGAACTGGCTATACCCATGTCAACTGAGGTCACTAAAGGCGTAATGAGTAAACTGAAAGAGATAGTGGAAGGAGGAAACCACTTGCAGGAAGGCTAAAATGATGCTAGGCGGCAGAGATCAAAGGAGAATCAGATACCTTCTGAAGTTGGAAAAATCTAACTTCAGGATATTGACCAGAATCATTACGTGACACAACATCCACAAAAGGCTTATTAAGGTGATGGGAACAAGCAATGGAGCGCTTGTCCACATTGTGGGAGAGACAAAACTAGTCAGCATGTTCTGGCGTATTGCATAATATATGCAGCGGCAAGGCATAATATTTAACTGAGCGAGTAACTGGATTTGATACAAACGAAGATTACTGCGGGCCATAATCGCAAAGTTGGTATGTAATAATTCATTATTTTATTTTATCGAAAACTAATATCTTAGTAAACCAAGCGAACAAGTATATATTCTGTGTACAATATTTACTTGACTTAAACGTAGAAATTAGATATTTATTTGGATTTGGCGTAGAACTGGGCATTAGTAAAATACTTGTATATACGAAAATCTAGATCTGAAACTTATTTCGAAAAATTTAGGGGTTAGTAAAATGTTGTTTCGTTAAAAGACATACATATCTAAAAGGGAAGAGGCGAGAAAAGTAAAAAATATTGTTATACATTTTTGAAAGCCTATATTTCAACACGAACTTCATACAATATTTTACAATGCATTATGTGAGGAATGAAAGACAATCTCGGCAGTTCCAACAACACATTAACTTTCTAAGAAAAGTTAATTGAGAAGCAATGTACTTCAAAATAAATCGTTAATTGGCACTTGACAATGTAGTCCGTGGGCTAGTCGGTCTGAAATTAGAAAACGGTATAATTTGGGGGTACCAAGTGTTCTTTTTACAGTAGTTAAACATATTCATAAGGATGTTAAAAAAGTATGATAGACATCTCAAAGTGGTAGCTAATAGGCATACGGGCTATTTCAAGATTTCCGTTGTATGACAGGTATGGTTAAAATTAGGAAGTACAAATTTTCCTTTTCACGGCTGTTAGGTAAGCTTATAAAAACGTCAAAAATGCAAGATTGCCATTTATAAGTGCTACCTAACAAAAATGGGAGCCAATCAAAAATGGTGGATCTCAAGTTTAACAAAATCAAGTATATGAAGTAGTAAGTAAGTATATAAAGTTTGGAGATTCCTCAAAACGTTGGGGGTCGGGAAATCACAGCAGGATTCCTGTCCTAATGACATCGACTTTAATCAACTCAATGCTCATTTTTCTAGCTCTACTACCTTCAGTGGCCCCGACAAGGCTCGGACCCTTCAGCATCTAAATTCTCTTTCAACAGCTAACTCATCTTCATTCTCTTTTCAGCCTTTTGCCGCTGGTGACATTAAGAAGAACATACAATCCATATCATCCGATGCCGTCGGTGTCGATTGCATTAGCCGTAAAATGATCCTTCCTCTCCTTGACCTACTTGTCCCTGTAATCTCCGTCATTCTCAATCGTTCTATTTCCTCTAGCTCTTTTCCGTTGCTCTGGAAAGATGCTTCTATTGTTCCTCTACCCAAAAAGCCCAATCCGTCTTCTTTTTCTGAATATCGTCTAATCTCAATCCTACCTTTCCTGTCCAAAGTATTAGAGCGTCTCGTACACCAACAACTTGTATCGTACTTGAACCTACATGATCTCCTTAACCCACTTCAGTCTGGTTTTCGTCCTGGTCATAGTACGGCTACTGCTCTTGTCAAGATTACTGACGACATTCGGTATGGTATGAACAATCAGAAGGTGACAGTGTTGACGCTGCTAGATTTCAGCAATGCGTTTAACACTGTTGACTTCGATATTTTACTTGGGATTCTGTGTTCTCTTAATTTGTCTCCAGCGGTAATTGAGTGGTTCCGTAGCTATCTCGTTGGTCGTCGTCAGCGCATAAAGGTTGGTGATTTTCATTCTTCTTGGTGCGACACGTTGGCCGGTGTCCCACAAGGCGGCGTGTTGTCTCCTCTGCTGTTCTCTATTTTCATTAATTCGATTACTCATAACCTTTCTTCCAATTATCACCTTTATGCTGACGACCTTCAGATTTATTCACAAGGTGCAACTGGTGATCTTACTGCTGTAATCGACACTGTAAATAAAGACCTCTCGAAAATTGCAGACTGGAGTCGAGACTTTGGTTTGAATGTCAATCCGGCGAAAACACAGGCTATCATAATTGGTAGCTCCAAGCAGCTTGCGAGAGTCGATTACAGCAGTGTTCCTCCCATATTATTTAATAGTGTTATGATCCCTTATTCGCAACAAGTTAAAAATCTCGGTGTCATTATGGACAGGACCTTATCTTGGGGACCTCAGGTTGGTGAAGTGAGCAGGAAGGTGTTTGCAGCAGTAGGTTCGCTCAGGCGTTTGCAAAATTTTCTACCTATTCCTACCAAAGTTGCTCTTGCACAAACTCTTCTCCTTCCCATTTTAGACTATGCCGACGTCACGTACCTTGACCTTACTGAGGAACAGCTCAGCAAGCTTGAGCGCATTCAGAATGTTTGCATTCGATTCGTATTTGGGCTGCGTAAATATGATCATGTCTCCCACTTCCGATTGCAGCTCAAATGGCTTCCCATTCGCCTTCGCCGCAACTCTCACATTCTGTCACTCCTTTATTCTATCCTCTTCAACCCCGCAACTCCCCTTTATCTCAAGCAGCGCTTCAGTTATCTCCGTTCTGCGAGGTCCTCCCAGAACTTACTCCTATCCGTGCCATCTTCCTCTTCAAAATTCTATAATAGCTCTTTCACTTTTCAAGCTGTTCGGCTTTGGAACTCTCTACCTGTTAACGTAAGGTGCGCGCAAACTCCAACTGCCTTCAAAAAGCTGCTCAAATCACACTACTTATCTCCTCCGTAATATTTTTGTTCTAATTCCTATTCTGTTTGGCTGAAATTGATACAATATTTATTTTATCTATGTAAGTATATGTATGTTTATTCTGTTTAGGTATATATGTATGTCTATCTGCATGTTTATTTTTCTTATGTCATAGTTAAGTTCTGATTTTTTGCTACACCTACCAACAAACGCTTAATAATTATGTTTCGCTACCTAAAGGTTGTCTGGAAGAGATTGCTCTTTAGCAATAAGACCGCCTGTTGTCTGCCTCTAGATTAGTTGTCTTCTTGTTTAATGTTTCTTTTGAGGTGTACAATAAAGAGTATTATTATTATTCTCTTTATTTATACATCTTCTTAGGTCAGGTTATTTTATAATATGGTTATAAAAATAAAATACAATAAAACATACAAAATCAATACAAAACATATGCGCGCCGTGTCCAGAATTACCGCCTTCTGCATCTGACCCTTGATCCAACCACCTAGCGAGAGCCTCTTGAGGTGTTGATCGAGACTCTTCGCTATGAGACCATTCGCAGAAATAACTATCGGCACAGTGATCGCCGAATCAACATCCCACATGTCGGTTACCTCGTGAGCCAAGTCAAGGTACTTACTGGCTTTGTCCTTCTCGGCCTTCACGAGGTTCTCGTCATGGGGGATCGTGATGTCGATGAGCATTGCCCGGCGTTGCGATCGATCTATCAGCACGATATCAGGCTTATTGGCTACAATAGTCCTGTCCGTGATGATAGATCGATCCCAATAGAGCGTGGCACGACCATTTTCGAGAACTGCCGCAGGTGTGTACTTATAGTAAGGCACTTCGAAGCCCACAAGGCCGTATTGAAGAGCAAGCTGCTGGTGTATAATCCTGGCTACGAGGTTGTGTCTGTGCAAGTACTCGGTGTTAGCAATCTGAGAACAACCGGAAATAATATGCCTGAGTGACTCACCGGGACGGCGGCATGCCCGACAAATGTCGACCGTACCGTCCTTCAGGATATATTTCCGGTAGTTATTCGTCATGATAACCTCGTCAGCAATTGCACAGGCAAAACCCTCGGTTTCTCCGAAGAGGTCCCCGAATCGTAGCCAGTTCACCGACGCGAGCAGATCTACGTCAGGTCCCGTGAGGGCCTTGTAGAACCGCCCGTGTAGCTCCTTGCTCTTCCATACCGCCCTGCGGTCCTCGGTGCTTAGTACCACAGGTCTGCGCCAGTTCTCTTTTGCCAAGGAGAGCGGCGTGAGGTTCCGGTCTACTGCCACCACATCACGATGCATCCCGCACTCATTGCTAAGAAAATAGTTTCTAAGATTGTACACCTCGCGGTTGTGGAGGTTTTTGGCATTTAGGAAGCCGCGGCCCCCACACCTCCGCGGGATGTACAATCTCATAACTGATGAGCGCGGGTGTAGCATTCGATGTGTGGTAAGCAGTGTACGGACCCTTCGATCCAGGGCGTCCAGCTCCGTCTGAGTCCACCTTAGTATGCCAAAGGAGTATGTGAGTATGGGTATTACCCAGGCGTTGAAGGCGCGCACTTTGTTGCCTCCTGACAAAAGACTGTTAAGTACTTTTGTGAGCCGGCTGAAAAAGCGCTCCTTCACCGCCTGTCTAATTCCCATATCTTCAATACCCAAAGACTGTGACATACCAAGGTATTTATAGGTTTCTGCTTCCGAGATAGATCTGAACGACATTGTCTCAGAAAGCTGTAAATTTGTTGAATTTACTACTTTCCCCCGCTGCACATGCATAACCGCACACTTATCGACACCAAATTCCATATTGATGGCACTACTGAAAACTTCTGTGGTTCGCAGTAGTTCCAACAAGTCTTGGCTATTTGGCGCAAATAATTTGAGATCATCCATGTACAGAAGGTGAGAAATGACTTCACCCTCTCTCCGAAGCCGGCAACCTAGTCCTGAATCCTTCAGCAGGGTACTGAGGGGATTCAGAGCTAGGCAGAACCACAAGGGACTCAGACTGTCACCCTGGAATATTCCTCGCTCGATCCTTATGAAGTCCTGCGGGCCAGAGGGGCCATCCCCGCCTCCTGGTTGACGAAGGACTGTGGTCCACTGCCTCATACACGCGCCGAGAAAGGATCTTAAAGTTGCATTAACTTTATACAGCTCCAAGACCCTTTCCAACCATGAATGAGGCACCGAATCATAGGCCTTCTTGTAGTCAATCCAAGCGGCGGAGAGGGCCCCTTTGTTACGCCGGACTTGCTGGCAAATGGTCATGTCGATGAGGAGGAGCTCTTTAGTACCACGGGACCCAACCCTACATCCATTTTGAGCAGGAGCCAAAACATTGTTCGAAACAATGTGCGTGTTAATTTTTACTCTCAAAATGGATGTAAGGAGCTTGTACAGTGTGGGCAAGCACGTGATGGGTCGGTAGTTCTTCGCTTCCGTGGTACTACCGGACTTGTAGAGCAGGAAGGTTACACCAGTTGTTAAAGAAGGTGGCAGGGAACCGAGCTCGAGGGCTTGTTGGAATTGCGTTGCCAATCGTGAGTGCGAGCATCGAAACCATTTTAGCCAGAAGTTGTGCAATCCATCCCGCCCAGGACTTTTCCAGTTCTGAGTCGTGCGGATAGCACAACTTACGTCATCGGGGCTGATGATAACTGCCCCCATAGGTTCGATGGTCTCGCATTCACGTTCGACAACGGTCATCCATTCACCCTCGGTGTGTCCGACGGGCACTGACCAGATACTACGCCAGAAATCACTCATGGTAGTAGCATCCGGCAACCGCGCGTCGGACACACGGTAGTCGGTTTCCTCCCACTTTCGGTAAACCTTCCTTTGGTCACTCTGGAAAAGGCGATTCTGCTGGAATCGGTTCACACGCTCTCTGTAGCGGCGAATACGGTTTGCCCATGCATAAACCTTCTGCTTCAGAAAGTCGATGCGCTCTGTGAGGTTGGCCATGTAGTCGCGGGGTGCAATACCCGTTCCCGCGAACGCCTGGTTCACAAAGCGCATTACTCGGGGGCGGTTGTTGCCCCCCCTGAAGCAGATCAGCTTTGCAATGAGAGTCCTAAACGAGTCGATACGTCGCTCGATCCGCACCTGCCATGCGGGGACACCCCCAGCGGTCCTAGGTGCACGGTCAGAGTCCGGAAACTTGACTCGAGCAACACGGCACGCTGCAATGGCCCCGCAGTACATGATCGAGTGCGTATCATCCAAATCTTTACTGGATCGTATATACGGCTCCAGTAAAGCGTTTAGGGCTCCCATCAACGCTAGATTGCGCCTATTCATGGGCAAACGTGGTAATCGTGGCCTAGAGTCGGGCGTGAAGCGATGCTGCGTAATCGCTTCTTCCAGAGTCCTCCTCAATTGCTCATTGTCTGAAGTACTCACACTCAGGTTCGCAGCATCGTCCTCATCAGCAGCAGGACCGACCCGCAGTGCCTCGGATGCCAAGTCATGTACCGGCACCGGGTCCGGCGACGTGCTGGCGGGTGGGTCCTGCGCCGAGGAAGGGGTCGCGCGAACAGGGAGAGCCTCCAGGCGAAGCCGATCAAGTGTCGAGTCATCCAGCCGCTTTGATCGTTGGATGACTCGCACTTGATCCGATAGTCGCTGCGCAGTCACATTAATGGTTGGTTCAAGGGCCTGAAACAGAGGAAGCATCCGGACACGATACGCGGATAGATTAGTTCCTCCCTCTGTAGCCCCGTAGTAGGCGCGCATGACGTTCTCATTCATAGCTTGAGACCATGTCATGCGTCGCACTACACCACCGGCAGCGGGAGCCGTGGGCGGGGCAGCATGTCCCGCGGGCCCCAAGCGTGCCGGCAGCGGTGGACTTTATTATTATTATTTCCTTTATTTAAATATTCTCTTAGGCTAGGTTGTTATAATATGGTTATAAAAGTAAAATACAATACAACATACAAAAACAATATAAAATATAAACACATTATAAAAACCTAACCTAGGGTGCCGCCGGCAACGGGGCGGGCCCAAGCTGCCGGTGGTTAAGGTCGCAGAGAGAGGAACCGACGGACTATCCGGGCCGTGTCCAGGATTACCGCCTTCTGCATCTGACCCTTGACCCAGCCATCTAGCGAGAGACTCTTAAGATGTTGGTCGAGACTCTTCGCTATTAAACCGTTCGCTGTAACGACTATCGGGACTATGATCGTCGAGTCAACATCCCACATGGCGGTTATCTCGTGGGCCAAGTCTAGGTACTTACTGGACTTGTCCTTCTCGGCCTTCACGAGATTCTCATCATGGGGGATGGTGACGTCGACGAGCACAGCCCGGCGCTGCGATCGATCTACCAGCACGATATCAGGCTTATTGGCTACAATAGTCCTGTCCGTGATGATAGGTCGATCCCAATAGAGCGTGGCACGACCATTTTCGAGAACTGGTGCAGTTGTGTACTTGTAGTATGGCACTTCGACGTCCACAAGGCCGTATTGAAGAGCAAGCTGCTGGTGTATAATGCTGGCTACGAGGTTATGTCTGTGCAAGTACTCGGTGTTAGCAATCTGAGAACAACCGGAAATAATATGCCTGAGTGACTCACCGGGACGGCGGCATGCCCGACAAATGTCGACCGTACCGTCCTTCAGGATATATTTCCGGTAGTTATTCGTCATGATAACCTCGTCAGCAATTGCACAGGCAAAACCCTCGGTTTCTCCGAAGAGGTCCCCGAATCGTAGCCAGTTCACCGACGCGAGCAGATCTACGTCAGGTCCCGTGAGGGCCTTGTAGAACCGCCCGTGTAGCTCCTTGCTCTTCCATACCGCCTTGCGGTCCTCGGTGCTTAGTACCACAGGTTTGCGCCAGTTCTCTTTTGCCAAGGAGAGCGGCGTGAAGTTCCGGTCTACTGCCACCACATCACGATGCATCCCGCACTCATTGTTAAGAAAATAGTTTCTAAGATTGTACACCTCGTGGTTGTGGAGGTTTTTGGCATTTAAGAAGCCGCGGCCCCCACACCTCCGCGGGATGTACAATCTCATAACTGATGAGCGCGGGTGTAGCATTCGATGAGTGGTAAGCAGCGTACGGACCCTTCGATCCAGGGCGTCCAGCTCGGTCTGAGTCCACCTTAGTATGCCAAAGGAGTATGTGAGTATGGGTATTACCCAGGCGTTGAAGGCGCGCACTTTGTTGCCTCCTGACAAAAGACTGTTAAGTACTTTTGTGAGCCGGCTGAAAAAGCGCTCCTTCACCGCCTGTCTAATTCCCATATCTTCAATACCCAAAGACTGTGACATACCAAGGTATTTATAGGTTTCTGCTTCCGAGATAGATCTGAACGACATTGTCTCAGAAAGCTGTAAATTTGTTGAATTTACTACTTTCCCCCGCTGCACATGCATAACCGCACACTTATCGACACCAAACTCCATATTGATGGCACTACTGAAAACTTCTGTGGTTATAATATAATAATAGTTATAGATATAATAATAATAATAATAATAATAATAATGTGTGTGTGACAGTGACAGACGTGTCTGCATTATAATTTTGATAAATATTTATTTTATACGCGGTTTATACACCAAAATTGCGATGAAACCATCTCAGTGACCCTAATAATGACTAAGATGTTCAAATTACATGAACGCAACAACAAAAACAGTCACAAATTCGCGATGACCATTTTGACATTTGTCATGTCATGTTCAACGAAGCTAGACGCGTAAAAGAAAATTAATGCAGACAAGAAGTCGTACAAAAGCGGAGACTACCACCAGCGCACGACCCCCACCTCCGCCCGCCTCGTCCAGCTCACCGTCCACATCGTCGTCGGGCGATGACTTTGCTACGGCGCCCGACACAGACGGATCCAGTGACGAGAGCGGGCCACCGCCGCCGCCGCCGCCACGACCACCTGCGCGACGAGGACGGCCACCGCTGCCGGCACGCTTGGGGCCCGCGGGACATCCTGCCCCGCCCACGGCTCCCGCTGCCGGTGGTGTAGTGCGTCGCATGCGATGGACTCAGACGATGAATGAAAATTGCATGCGCGCCTACTACGAGGCTACAGAGGGGGGAACCCGACTGACCGCGTACCGTTCTAGGATTCTGCCTCTGTTTCAGGCTCTTGAACCCGCCATCGCCGTATCGGAGCAACGACTAGCGGATCAGGTGCGGGTCATTCTACGTTCTAAACGTTTGGATGACTCGACACTTGATCGGCTTCGCCTGCAGGCACTCTCGACTCGCGCAGCTTCCACCTCGGCGCGGGATCAGCCCGCCACGTCGCCGGATCCGGTGCCAACACCTGACCTGGCACCGGGGGCGCCGCGGGTTGATCCCAGTGCCGATGAGGAGTACTTTGCGAGTAACAGTGTAAGTACTGCAACTGATGAGCATCTGAGGAGGACTTTGGAAGAGGCGATTATGGAATATCGCTCCACACCCAATTCTAGGCCACGGTTACCACGTTTGCCCATGAATAGACGCAATCTAGCGTTAATGGGAGCCCTAAACGCTTTACTGGAGCCGTACATACGGTCCAGTAAAGATTTGGACGATACGCACTCGATCATGTACTGCGGGGCCATCGCGGCGTGCCGTGTTGCTCGAGTCAAGTTTCCGGACGCTGACCGTGCACCTAGGACCATCGGGGGTGTCCCCGCATGGCAAGTGCGGATCGAGCGTCGTATCGACTCGTTTAGGACCCTCATTGCAAAGCTGATCTGCTTCAGGGGGGGCAATAACCGCCCCCGAGTAATGCGCTTTGTGAACCAGGCGTTCGCGGGAACGGGCATCATGCCCTGCGACTACATGGCCAACCTCACAGAGCGCATTGACTTTCTGAAGCAGAAAGTCTATGCATGGGCAAGCCGTATCCGCCGCTACAGAGAGCGTGTGGATCGATTTCAACAGAACCGCCTCTTCCAAAGTGACCAAAGGAAGTTATACCGAAGGTGGGATGGAACCGATCATCATTTGTCCGACGCGCATCTACCGGATGCTACTGCCATGACTGACTTCTGGCGTAGCATCTGGTCGGTGCCCGTCGGACACATCGAGAGCGATTGGATGAACGTTGTTGAACGTGAGTGCGAGAGCATCGAACCTATGGAGGCAGTTGTCATCAGCCCTGATGACGTAAGCTGTGCCATCCGACCTGCCCAGAACTGGAAAAGTCCTGGACCGGACGGATTGCACAGCTTCTGGCTAAAATGGTTTCGGTGCTCCCACTCGCGATTGGCAGCGCAATTCCAACAAGCCATTGAGCTTGGTTCCCTGCCTCCTTCCTTAACAACAGGTGTAACCTTCCTGCTCTACAAGTCTGGTAGTACCACGGAACCGAAAAACTACCGACCCATCACGTGCTTGCCTACACTCTACAAGCTCCTTACATCCATTTTGAGAGCAAAAATTAACACGCACATTGTTGCGAACAATGTTCTGGCCTCTGCTCAAAATGGATGTAGGGTTGGGTCCCGTGGTACTAAAGAGCTCCTCCTCATCGACATGACCATTTGCCAGCAAGTCCGGCGTAACAAAGGGGCCCTCTCCGCCGCTTGGATTGACTACAAGAAGGCCTATGATTCGGTGCCCCATTCATGGTTGAAGAGGGTCTTGGAGCTGTATAAAGTTGATGCAGCTTTAAGATCCTTTCTCGGCGCGTGTATGGGGCGGTGGACCACAGTCCTTCGTCAACCAGGAGGCGGAGATGACCCCTCTGGCCCGCAGGACTTCATAAGGATCGAGCGAGGCATATTCCAGGGTGACAGTCTGAGTCCCTTATGGTTCTGCCTAGCTCTGAATCCCCTCAGCACCCTGCTGAAGGATTCAGGACTAGGTTGTCGGCTTCGGAGAGAGGGTGAAGTCATTTCTCACCTTCTGTACATGGATGATCTCAAATTATTTGCACCAAATAGCCAAGACTTGTTGGAGCTACTGCGAACCACAGAAGTTTTCAGTAGTGCCATCAATATGGAGTTTGGTGTCGATAAGTGTGCGGTTATGCATGTGCAGCGGGGGAAAGTAGTAAATTCAACAAATTTACAGCTTTCTGAGACAATGACGTTCAGATCTATCTCGGAAGCAGAAACCTATAAATACCTTGGTATGTCACAGTCTTTGGGTATTGAAGATATGGGAATTAGACAGGCGGTGAAGGAGCGCTTTTTCAGCCGGCTCACAAAAGTACTTAACAGTCTTTTGTCAGGAGGCAACAAAGTGCGCGCCTTCAACGCCTGGGTAATGCCCATACTCACATACTCCTTTGGCATACTAAGGTGGACTCAGACCGAGCTGGACGCCCTGGATCGAAGGGTCCGTACACTGCTTACCACACATCGAATGCTACACCCGCGCTCATCAGTTATGAGATTGTACATCCCGCGGAGGTGTGGGGGCCGCGGCTTCTTAAATGCCAAAAACCTCCACAACCACGAGGTGTACAATCTCAGAAACTATTTTCTTAACAATGAGTGCGGGATGCATCGTGATGTGGTGGCAGTAGACCGGAACTTCACGCCGCTCTCCTTGGCAAAAGAGAACTGGCGCAGACCTGTGGTACTAAGCACCGAGGACCGCAAGGCGGTATGGAAGAGCAAGGAGCTACACGGGCGGTTCTACAAGTCCCTCACGGGACCTGACGTAGATCTGCTCGCGTCGGTGAACTGGCTACGATTCGGGGACCTCTTCGGAGAAACCGAGGGTTTTGCCTGTGCAATTGCTGACGAGGTTATCATGACGAATAACTACCGGAAATATATCCTGAAGGACGGTACGGTCGACATTTGTCGGGCATGCCGCCGTCCCGGTGAGTCACTCAGGCATATTATTTCCGGTTGTTCTCAGATTGCTAACACCGAGTACTTGCACAGACATAACCTCGTAGCCAGTATTATACACCAGCAGCTTGCTCTTCAATACGGCCTTGTGGACGTCGAAGTGCCATACTATAAGTACACAACTGCACCAGTTCTCGAAAATGGTCGTGCCACGCTCTATTGGGATCGACCTATCATCACGGACAGGACTATTGTAGCCAATAAGCCTGATATCGTGCTGGTAGATCGATCGCAGCGCCGGGCTGTGCTCGTCGACGTCACCATCCCCCATGATGAGAATCTCGTGAAGGCCGAAAAGGACAAGTCCAGTAAGTACCTAGACTTGGCCCACGAGATAACCGCCATGTGGGATGTTGACTCGACGATCATAGTCCCGATAGTCGTTACAGCGAACGGTTTAATAGCGAAGAGTCTCGACCAACACCTTAAGAGTCTCTCGCTAGATGGCTGGATCAAGGGTCGGATACAGAAGGCGGTAGTCCTGGACACGGCGCGGATAGTCCGTCGGTTCCTCTCTCTGCGACCTTAACCACCGGCAGCTTGGGCCCGCCCCGTTGCCGGCGGCACCCTAGGTTAGGTTTTTTATAATGTGTTTATGTGTTTTGTATTGTTTTTGTATGTTTTATTGTATTTTACTTTTATAGACATTTGTATAAAAAACCTAACTTAAGCGAATAGAGAAATAAAGGAGATAATAATAATAATATTATTATTATTATTATTATTATATCTCGAGAACTATTAAACATATTTAATTACTGTCTTGAACAATATTAAAGGCATATCTGTAAGCTTCATATTTTGCATATACACCATATTGCTAAAACCAACCATTAATTAATTATGACCAAATTTATGAAAATTTCGTGATTTAGATTTTTTTTATGTCGTGTTTTTACATAGTAGTCATCACGCTAGAAAAATTAAATATTTTTTTAAAGATAGTGTATTTAATAAGCTTTAATTTGATGTATGTAACTTGTTGGCGGTATTAAAAAAAAGACCCATAAAAAAATATTTAAATAAATTGTAGTCATTATCCACCGTATACTTAGTGATTTAAGAGGCGATGGAAGTGCCACTCGTAAATAATAGTGATTATTTCAAATAACCAAGATTGAAAAATATAAAAAAATCGCCTCTTAAATCACTAAGTATACGGTGGATAATGACTACAATTTATTTAAATATTTTTTTATGGGTCTTTTTTTAAATACTCCCAACAAGTTACATACATCAAATTAAAGCTTATTAAATACACTATCTTTAAAAAAATATTTAATTTTTCTAGCTTCATGACTACTATGTAAAAACAAGACACAAAAAAAATCAAAATCACGAAATTTTCATAAATTTGGTCATAATTAATTATTGGTTGGTTTTAGCAATATGGTGTGTATGCAAAATATGAAGCTTGCAGATATGTCTTTAATTTTGTTCAAGAGAGTAATTAGATATATTTAATAGTTCTCGAGATATACTTGATTTTGTAAAACTTGAGATCCACCATCTTTGATTGGCCCCTATTTTTGTTAGGTAGCACTTATAAACGGCAATCTTGCATTTTTGACGTTTTTATAAGCTTACCTAACAGCCGTGAAAAGGAAAATTTGTACCTCCTAATTTTAACCATACCTGTCATACAACGGAAATCTTGAAATAGCCCGTATGCCTATTAGCTACCACTTTGAGATGTCTATCATACTTTTTTAACATCCTAATGAATATGTCTAACTACTGTAAAAAGGACACTTGGTACCCCCAAATTATACCGTTTTCTAATTTCAGGCCGAGTAGCCCACGGACTAATGACAGATCGCAGCCACTCGCAACGTTTGACAACTAAGCAGTACACGCGTTACATTGATCGTTCGAACGAAATTAAAATAATTGTTCAGTTAATTTAAATATTTGTCAACTCTTAATACTCGAAAACGATTGCCAGTAATGCGTATTATTACCCATTTTCGTAAAAGCCTGGGTCATGGTAACACACTGTATACAAACATAAAAAAGGAAAACAAAAACTAAACAAAATAATACATAACATTGAAACTTATGAATTAAGTTAACCTATAGTTTATATTTGCGCAAGAGTCATGTGTCGTGGTATAGAATTGGCGCTGACTCAGCATACGTGCTGTAGACTCGAGAGTCCACAGCGCTGATCTTCCGTCAGAACCACATAAGTACCACAGAAGTACTATGAAAATTAATTCCTACACACGTGCAAGTATCACTGTACATAAGTTTACCCTTAAAAAGCGACTTTCTGAGCATATGCATTCATTATTTATCATCATAGAAAACCATCAAAAGGTTCAATAATTTACAACAAAATCACAACAACGTACGTATTTACATATGTTATTTACTTACTGTGATACTTTCCAATCTCATAAAACAACATCAATGTGATAATTCTAATGTTTCTTAAAGTTAACTTTCTAAAAATACAAAACCTACTTTAGATAGATACAGATAATTGAGATAATATATGATTGAAGCAAACAGAGGAACATGAAAAGCAGGAAAATAAATTTTATTAATTAATTCAAAAACATGGCTACAAGGAGCAGTGAACAATACACCTTAGACACTAAAGAAATAAAATAATAAATACATAAAAATTACATGCACACACTCAAACATAAAAATAATACCTAAAACGACCCCGCGTTACTCGACCCGAAAAAATATATTTATGAAAAGCTATATCCATATTATACATATTCCTTAGCAATATGTGGTCAATTTGCTGTAGTAGGTACGTACTGAATTATGTAAAGTTCATCCATATTTTTCGCCCTAAAATTAATTAAATTTACAAATATGAAATTTACATGTAAAGAATCGTCATTATTGGCATCGTAGATTTTATGATGTACAGAAACAATAATAGAGTAGGTACCTACACAAATACCTGTTAGTTTTTTATAATGTTAACTAACTACAACGCTTGTAGAAGTTTAAAGGGCATAGGCAGGTAGTTCAAAGAGAAGTAACATAAGGACTAATCTATAACTGTCAAAAGTTAATTCTTAGGAATCGGCAACTATAGTATGTTTGAAAGTAGAGTATTTACCATGTGGTTCGAGACCCCGATATTTACGATGTTTTGAGTTAGTTACTCTGCAAAGATGGCATTTGTATCGTGTTCAAAAAAATAGTGAAACGGTAAATAAATACTCCGTTTTAAATCATATTTACAATATATTAGTATTAAAAACTATCATGTTCTCATTCACAAAGGTCCTGAGTGTGGGTAATCCTTATTATATAAGCTATACTCAGATTGTTGACGAGCCGAGTTAACAAAGACGAACACCTGCGCCGTGCAGAAGCCGAGCACGCTGAGCACGAGGCGCGCGTCGAGCGGCAGCGCGCGCAGCACGCGGTAGCGCGCGCCGCGCAACTCCAGCGCAGCCAGGAACTCGCGCATGCGCCGCCGCTCGTCCGCCGCTGCAAATGAACAGAATTAAGCGTTTTCGCTAGCTGACGTGGATTGACGCGGACCCAGAACAGACGCTCATCTAATAAGAAAATTTATGAACGGCGCTAATAGGCACGGTCACTTGCGACAGATTTTTATTATTCAGCGGGAATCGTAACGTAATCATGCGCACGCGGCAACCGCTTGCAGAAGCCTTAATTTTTCGGAGTGGATACAGTCATTATTCGTTGCCAAACACAGAATTTATTTTTTATTTTATCTAGCTAAATTATACGTAATTAGCAGTCGTGAAAATTGATATTTAATAGGATGTCACGATTGTTATAGAACATTTTTAAACTAGTCTAGCGGAGGTCTGGTCTATAGACCTTTTTAAGAAATACCTAGTAAATATTAAATGATCTAAGGCTTTCTGGTCGCGCGGTTCGCGTAAGTCGCATACGCGTCGGTCGCCGGTCAGAAAACCCACGGCCTTAGACAATGTTGGCAATGTGTTTTACGTTAGTATTGCTTTATTGATTGCAAGCGCATCTGGTATATACATGGAATATAATTTTACCAGCATGGGTTTGGAAAGCAAATTAAGAATAGTACCTATAAATAAAACTTACCTATTTTGAGTGATAAATCGTATTTGGCTTTGTGCCATCTAAAAGTTATTATTGCCTTCTGCCTACCAAACGTCAGAAATACAGCATTTTGTCAGCCTCCGTAGCCTAGTTGGTAGTGACCCTGCTTCTTACGAAGCTGGAGGTTCCGGGCTCGAATCCCGGCGAGGGCATTATTTGTGTATTTATTTATCACAAATATTTGTTCCTTGGTCATGGCTGTATATATTTATCTATATGTATCTATCTATTCTATATATCGTCGCCTGGTACCCACATCACAAGCCTTAATTGAGCTTACCGTGGAACTAGGTTGATTTGTGTAAGATGTCCAAAGATATTTATTTTATTTTTTATTTTAATGCAGTACAATCGACAACTGAATAGCCCCAATACTCCTGTGTGATTCTGGTTGCTCACTAAATTATCATTTATCACTTACTTGGTGTCTTGATCAACTGCATAGGTTGCAAGTGCAATGTTATAGAAGTGATATTATCTATGACTTAAAAAAATCAACTAATTAATAGCATGGGTTACATGCACGTTCCTATACCATTTTGAGAGTGATTTTCATATTATTAAGACTGGTGTTGTACTGTGCCAGACGTCAATATAGATCTCGTCTTGGATTGGGATTTTGGCTTCAGTTTTTCCGAATTATTTGAAGGGCATTACGTTTTCTAAGTAGTGCACCGAATTTGATTGTGCAAAAGTAAAGTTTGTCATTTGTTTTCATAGAGGCATACGATCATCTAACATAAGTTAATCGGAAAAGTCGGTGGCTGATGACTGATGAAGCAACAGAGCTATTGTTACTTACTTGGGGTCTTGATGAGCTCCGTGGCTGTGAAAACAGCCATGTCCTCACAGTGCGCGGCTGCTGACTCCAGGATCATCACATGTCCGAACGAGTGAGTCAATACCAGGGACATTGTAATAACAAAGTACCCTGCATTCATTAAGGACCATATTCCCTACAATGATCAAAAAAGTATGTTAATATACGTAGTTACTTACTTTTTTTACTCGTGATCGTTTACTATTTACCAAAAAATAACTTACATCTCCAGAAATCCTGTGGAAATAATTTACTAGAAAAATGCCGATCAATCTGCCACATGAAAAAATCAGATCGAAAAACAGCTGCAAATGAAGTATATTTTTTGTTAGTTATTTTAAAAATACAAAAAAGGCTAAAAAAGACGGTTAGTCAGAGAAAAAACATGTCAGACAGATTGTTTTATACTCTTGTTTTTTTTTTAAATCCTGTACCAGCATTTTAAGTGGGTTGTCCGTCGCATCGAGTCCCTGGAAAATTTTGTCATAGATCTTGCAGTATGGCTGCGGCTGCCTGCGTCCTACTGTCCGGAACCCGTACCTCTGCAGCCTCCTCTTTAGCACCAGCAGCCGGGCATCAAATAAAGCCATTATCAGAAGTTTTGGATAGTAAGAAAATGCAATGAGTAATTCTATAACTATTACTGGAATGATTATCAGCTGTACTATAACAAATTCCATTTGATTATACATGATTAAATGTAGCACACCAAATATTATCACTTGTAATATAGAAAGAATATATGCTACTCTAATTTGATTTTGCAGCCGATTAAAAATTTTCGTAGAGTCCAAAGTCACGTCAGTCAGTTCGTTCTGAGTGAAAAAATCGTAGATGTATTCATCTCCAGTCCATAAAGACGTGGCACTAGCAAAGAGGAATTGCAAAATATCAGATATATATAACAAACTAACTAACGGACTATAGCCAATTATATCCAAGATAAAGAAAGAATAAATGGAAAAAGCTGTGCCAATGAGAAGACAGTATGCTTGAGCGACGCATCGCCAGCGAGGAGCCACGGATCTCCTGTTGTACAGCCCGCAGAGTAGTCGCGTGCGCATGACGAGTGACAAGTCGCACACGCAGCGCTCGCCCGGCCCCGACATCGTGACACGTGCGCTACTGGAACAAGTATTGGATGCACTGTTACTACTTTAAAGTCTGGTTATCGTATCGTTGTGTAGCATCAAAATTGAGGTAAAAATAATCCTTAATCAATAATTCGTTTTTGTTTGCATTTGATAGTAGCCGTTGTTGGTTGATAGTAGTAGAGTGTCACGTATGTGTTTTTGGTAGCTTTAGCAACTGCGCATAAACATATTAATCCTTTTGTAATTATATGGGATCGTATCGTTTCGTCAATCACCGATATTGGTTTTTTTAATTTTTTTTCTAACCGATACACTCTGGGATGGAGCTGCCATATTATACAGGGTGGCCCATTCAAATCGGTCAGTATGGGAAAGTCTGAAACTAAAAGACATACGGAAAACTGTTCTTAGGAACCATGGCATCGATCTTAATAATAAACCTTAAGAACAACTGCGTTGATAAATATGAAAAAAAAAACTTTTTCCTTAAGATTTACACAATAAACACCTAGTAAAATAAATTTAGGTACGTGAAAACAATTAATTCCATTCATTTTAGACATGATGTTTCTTATAGACATTTTACTGCTTAAGACCAATATCTGAATAGAAAAAATATAAGTTTATTTTTTCAAAACAACCGGGTTCGATTCCCTAGCTGGCTACAGTTTATTTTACGAATGTATGAATGCAGTTTTTCTTTTTACCAAAATCGGCGACATGGTTCCTAAGAACAAATCTTCGTACCTATGTCTTACAGTTTCAGACTTTCACATACTGACCGATTTGAATGGGCCACCCTGTACAGAGGTTTTTGTTTTTTGTTTCCGGATGTCCTGATTTTAATGCCGTACTTCAGATGTAGGGTAGATGTAAGTACTTGAATTTCATACTTACCTCCCAAACCCCATGCTGAATGACATTACTTCCTGACATAACAACAAAAGAATGTGACAATTTTAAAGTAGTACTTTCTGGTATTGGGGAGAAGCATCATCGTCGTCAACATCTCTCAGTCCACCTCCGGACATAGGCCTCTCCTATTATCTCTGTGCATGGCTCGCCGGGCAAGCCAATTGTCGATCATAGTAGTGTGTTCCATCAATTTTAAATAAAGGCATGGTCAGTGATACGTGATACAAGTATCATTAACCATTCCTCAATTTCAAGTACACACGGGAAGATTAGTTATGGGCATCCAGCTATGCTATTCTCTTATTCACAAATTCGACGCTGCGTTCGTCAAAGAGCTCGATGACGAGACAGCCTTCACTTCGACGTACAGCGCAGCGCTGCAAAAAACGATATTCACTAACATAGAACAGCTCGTCGTCGAACTGTAGGCGGTAACTCTCGACGCAGTGTAGTTCCAGCTCACGCCGCATTCGTCGCTGAGCGCTAGTGTCGTTTAAAGTGCATTAGTGAATACCATTTTTAGGCTCGACGCTGCCGCAGCGCTGACACAGCAGCGCTGTTAGCAAGGCAGTTTCCTTAATGAATAACACTGCAGATTCAATACAGATGCCCAGCTTTTCAAACCTACCGTAAATAATTTTGAGCATCAGTCTTTGTTACTTTATCTCCAATTAAAGTATTATTGCTATTGGTGTGATAGAAACATAATGCTCAAACGTCAAATTTGAAACTTTTTTCGTGAGAAAATTCGCATGCGAGTCGGCTACTCTGGTTGTGACAACGTTCTCTTTCAATTTAAGGATTATTACGCTATGCTCCCATCCCAACAGTTTATTTGTACTTTAGCAAGTACATTCGTTTTGATTCTGAGATTACTTTTTTTACATACCCGCTAATTAAATTCATCTCAGGAATTCATGTATTATTTTTAGGTATTTCGACAAAACGGTAAAATTTCGATAGCAAAGAGACATAATACCAGAAACACCACGGTGCACGATATTGATTAGCTGTACCTATATAGAATTCGATCACGACCATGATAAGAATTGAAGCCATCTACGTCAGTGCTTGAAAGTCTTGTTTGTGGTTAAAACTTATCCACGGTCACAAAATAAATGCCATTTGTAGAAGTGAAACTGTTTTACACATTGTTTCAAAATAGCTTGCAAAATAGCTTGAAATTCTACGCTTCTTGTTGAGACAAAACTACTCCAATGTCAGGTGTCACGGAACCATTACCTTAATAAAATAAAAAACGAAGATTTCCACTTCAGTGTTTCGAGCATCTCTCTATGGTGAATAAATATCCAAGTTCAATTAGCTACGTGCAAAAGTGAATGATCCGATATTATAATAGCGATTCGGGATTCCTTCCTTCTCCAAATTATTGATTCTCGCTCGTTCACCAATGGTCTTTGCCGTCAAGAAAGGCGATAACACGATCGATGCCGGGTCCGATGGAACCAACTGTGTGCAATCTATCGCTTGCCATGCGCCTGCGACTTATTTGCGGATTGTACAACAGGCGAATCGTGTCCCCACATCTGCGCCCACTTGCTCGACTATACTGTGTCACTGTCATCACGATTGTTTTCCTCTACATATTTTTCTTTCTTTTAGGAAACGTTTTCCAGACTCTATTGTACTACGTTTACTATACGTGTTCTTTCGGCCAATTATTAATTTCAAATATTTCGTCTTTATGCACCAGAGACGAATACATTTACAAATATTTTACAGAAAACAATATGACTGACGTCACGTTGGACTCGAGGATGGTTTTCATGCGTTTGCAAAGCCGAATGAATAACGTATTTGTTTTCGCTTCAGTATATTTTCTTGTGCATGCTGGATTAAGTTTGATACCGATTGCCTCCGTATTTAATATGTTTGTCGTTGTTATGATAAGCTTACCGATAGTTTTGATAGATGTTCTTCTCATAAGTTCGTACAAGACTAAGCTGTTGATCATGGCGTTGTTTGATGCCCGGCTGCTGGTGTTGAAGAGGAGGCTGCAGAGATACGGGTTCCGGACAGTAGGACGCAGGCAGCCACAGCCATACTGCCAGGTCTATGACGAAATACTGAACTACTGCAACCGATAATCCACTTAAACTCTCGGTAAGGGAATGTTAACTTCTAAAATTATTAACCAGCTACAAACTAAGCTGGAATTTTAACACCGTTCTCCAGAAACGCGGTCGATTTATGTGTATTAGTATAAAAGCGAAGATGTATTAGACCAAAAAACAAGAATGATATATGTTTAGATGTAATACACAAGATTATAATTCATATATTATTGTTAACCTGCTCACACTCCTGTGTCGTCCGCAAATACGAGTAAAACAGAATTAACAATGTTAATTTGGATATTTTGGATTACATTTTTGTGGAACAACTCAATTTTTTTTTTAATATCGTCAGTTGACAAGCAAAACTCACTAAATAACAAATACCTACTTGAAATAAAGCTCTTATCTCAGTTCTGATTTAACACTGACATAAGAGGTTGCTAAGAGTAGTGACAGTTTTTATAGTGAGTTTTGCTTGTCAGTCGACGATATTTCTTGAGTATCATTTTGAATTAGTAACACTACTACGTAGGTATATCAATTTAAATATTTGAAAAATGCCAAAGTTTATCAATGGCTTAGGTGGGATCAAATATTTAAAAGTCAATTTGGATTGTTTCATTGATTGATAAAGCTGACAGAAGGTATATGCTCATTTCAGCTCTTCTTCGATCTGATCTTCTGTAGCGGCAGATTAATGTCATATGTTTTATTGTTATTTTTTGGCGGGTACAACAACGTAACTTTGGTTAATGAAGCCTTATCAATACCATGGTTTAGTGTGACAGTAATTGTCGAATTTATTAACTCACGGCACTTTCGGTTCGCACCGCACCATAATATATCACGCGAGATATATGTTTTGATTTATGTAGTTTATCAAACTCATTGTAAAGTTGATGATATGTTAATCAACAATCCGTAATAATTTTATTAAGCTTATGCTCAACTTCAGCAGGCTTAGCACATGATTGGTGCGACAGTATGTCGCCGCGAGATAGATGTCCCGTCCTTAACTAACTATATTAACAAAAGAGGGACGGATAGACTATCTCGCGGCGAGATACTGTCGCGCCAATCATGTGCTAAGCATACAGGTGTTTCTATTAATGCTAGTGATGATTCACTTAGTTATTGCGGTGGTACAATTGCTGATGTATTCGTTTGGACACGTGGTGTTGCTGGAGTATTTTTTTACACTGTCACGGAACTCATTAAGAACCCGAGTAAGTTCGGTTGGATATAAGGAAAGAACAAAAATCACTTCGTTATTTTTTTGTAGCCTTCAAATCTTTTGCGTATTGTTCACAAGAGTTAATCTGTTAGGGGTTTCAGAATTAATTCTTTATATTTTACTTGACAAAATATTTCTTAGTTGTAATTTTTAATTAAATACCTACTCGTACTACAATGAAACAGAGCACTGTAAAAGTGCACTACCCTGATTGACTTGACTTTGGCCGGACTCAAAATTGATTTTGATTTTGCCGCGTGTTGACGGCAGTAATGAATACATTTTTCACTACCATAACGTTTCCAGTGGGTGTCGTAAGAGTCGACTAAAGAATTGAAGTGTTACTGGCCATTAATTTATTGAACATGATAGCCAACCCGTTCAAGCCAACGTGGCGATTAAGGGCGTTTACATCTTAATGCGTTCATAAGTATTACTAACAGAATAGCCCTTTGTCCCACAGAGGACTGATTTATTATAAACTGATGAAGTGTGTATATTTAAACGAAAGCCGAAAGAGCATTGACTTTATTAATAAATTGTATCCGTGTGCAGCGGCGGACGAGCGTCGGCGCATGCGCGAGTTCCTGGCTGCGCTGGAGTTGCGCGGCGCGCGCTACCGCGTGCTGCGCGCGCTGCCGCTCGACGCGCGCCTCGTGCTCAGCGTGCTCGGCTTCTGCACCGCGCAGATGATTGTCTTCGCTCAATCTGTTAGGTCTCACTAAACTGTAATGGCTTTTAGAGTGAAAAGAAGCCCCAGGCAAATTGCAAGAACTACTCCGTTGCTTGAAAGCTTTATTTTTACTACGTAAGTTTGTAAATTTTATTCATGCTAGGGTGTAATTCTTAATGCTAAAACTATACACTTGATTACGTTTATATTTAATCAAAATGTTGCACACGAGTGTCTATTAAAAGTCTGATGGAAAAGTTGCAAAAAAAGGGCGAGCTTTTCGATTGATACACAAACTTTTTTATCTACAGATACTCGTAAACAAATGTTGAGAAAATTCGAATAAAATGATATTTTGTAACTGTATTACGCTACGTATGCGAACATTGGCGCGTCTTGAGGTGTTATTTATTGTAGATATTGCTTTGCAATGCTGCGCATACGGCTGGGCTATTTAATGCGTGCTTTTCGCTTTATGTGCTTGGGGAACATACTTCACATATTTGTAATGACATTTAATTTGCGATTATTAGTTTTGCGCCTATTACTAGCTAATTGCGAATAACGACAAAAATACTGTGCAATATTTATTACTACCTACCTACAGTACCTACTCACTTCCAAACCGTGAACTATTTATATTCAGGTTTACACCCTGTAGGTAATTAAATCAGTGACCTTAGCACATCTTGTGTTTGACAGCAACTCGCGACTTTGTCGTGGCTACTCCTCTCTTTTCAATAAGTACCGTCGAAAAGAGACAGTAAATATTGTTTTTAAATTTGAGTTAAATTATTATTAAGTGAGTGTTATGTATTTTCTGTAGGATCTCAATAAATAAAGTAAAATAGAAAAAGTGTTTTTATGAGCGAATCAATGTGTGTCCGACACAAATCTGCTCTTAACTTTTCAAAACCAAATTAGTATGAAGGAACTGAAGGCCAGCCACGAACCACCACCCATGTGTTGATACTGTTGCTCTTGCAAATCCATACGTAAGTGTGACAAGGAAACAAGATGTCAATCTTTGTTGGATGGACAGTCTGGGCGGATTGTCTGATCATCTTTCAGTGAGTGTAGGGTGCAACCAATTCACCGACATTCAGTGATAGCGAAAATGAGGGTAGTTTCTCGCCTACCCCGCCTGACGTCACCACCCGCGCCGAAGTCGGTATGGGGCAGACCTGCGACATGAACACTGCGCCATCGCGCAGCCATGAGATTGGATTTTGATAAAGCTCGATAGAGCGAATTTCGTCAAGCAATCGCAACAAAATCATCTTCATCATCAGCCTATGATAGTCCACTGCTGGACGTAAGTCTCTCCTATTAACTATGTGTAGGTATAGACGCATTACGAGGTAAATGCCCATAATCACCACGCTGGGCAAGCGGATTGGCGATCGCAGTAATGTGTCCACTATGATGATGCTGCTGCCCATCATCAATCTTTTATAAAATAACGGTCAGTGACACTTCAATCCCTAACGCCGCGGCCACGATATCGGTCTAAGGCGACCGGCTTAGCGGAAAACGTATTGTGCTCACTCAACTCATGGATTCGCTCGCCGCTGGTCGCCTTAGACCAGTGTCGTGGCCGGGGCATTAGTCGACTCTTACGTATTTTCTTGAACCTTAAGACGACAGCTATCAGGGAAAATATAATATTTATACCTTCGGAAAACTTTAAATAGCCAATTATTGAGCACGCGATATTTCAGCACTGTTGGAAATGCCATCTTCTCGGAGTTACAAGAACAGTGCAGAAATATCGAGTGCTCAATAATTGCAATTTACATGGTAAATATCCCGTTTTAAGTAATAGTAAACAGAATTATCATGTAAACGAAAGCGGGATTGTCATCAGAATATACTGTCACAAATTATGTACATGCTTTTCACAATAGGTATAATTAAACAGAAGTTATTAGGTAAACAAAAATATTCGAAATAAGATACTTTATTTGATAGAAAAATCAAAACCGTAAAAACCCCATAAATTACACTAAATTAAAACTCATAAATTAACACTAAAAGTATCTAAGAGAGACACAACATTAAAAATGTATACAACGAAGTACATTACATATGCAAGTGAGATCTCACTGTAATAGCTCTAACTAATCTTAGTCTGACATACCAACCTGTCAGCAAAGACGTTGGCCAAAGAAAAAAAATCGCTTGATTTTTAGGATTCCGTAGTAAACTAGTCCGCAACATAGCTCAGTGACTGTTAGTACAGTCAGCAGCAGAATATTTCTAAGCGGGCAGGGTGTTCAAAATGAACTTGGCATTGCCTTATTGCTAAGACTAGAAGAGTGTGTTAAAATCATTGTGAATGTCCTACTCGCTGAGTAATTTGCTTACTGTAATTTGTAATTTGGTACAGGTGTAAATATTAAGCACGCCGACAAAGTAGTACTTACAATAAAATACATTCGCGGTCAATGAATACGAGTTAGGAGGATTTTTTCATAGAAAATACTTGAAACATGCTGATTACAAATATTTATAATACAAGTACCGTTTTTCATCAGATTGTATTGGAATTTCCCTGAAGTTTTCACCCGATCCGAAAAACAAGGAATTTTATCGTCAGATGACTCAGTAGATATAAAAATAGCAACTCATGATTTAAAAACTCGTATTACCATACATTATAGGTGGTTTTCTTAAACGGTCTACATTTTTGTCTCTACAAACAGACCTAACGACAATTTTATAGTTTTTTTTTTATTTATTTATAAATTTAAGAAAATTCCAATACAACCTGATTTGAAAATAGATTTTACCTACAGTATAAATATTTTGAAAAAATATTTTAAATCTGCATGTTTGCATTATTTTCTAAAAACACCTGACCCGTATTCATTGACCGAGTACGTATATAGAAAAACAATTCGGGTACCTCCCCTAGTTCTCTACACGTATGAGAGTCCTTATACACGGTGTTACGCGAGCATTGCGAAAGATTTTAACTATGCATTCTAGACATCCAAATAAACAAAAAATATTATGAGACCTAATGTCAATTCCACCAAAAAAAATCTTTTTTTTCTTTTTTTTTAGGCCGATTTGAATACTTTTTAACATTTCCAGTACTTTTTATCATAACAACAATTTGTTTAAATTATTTATTTCAATTGTTTTTTTTTAGGTAGAGGTTATTTCGTCAAGTCTATTCGTATTTTTTGATTGTCAGGCAAAAGGTGTGGTAATATTAGAACACATTGTGGTAGCATTGTAATCCAAAAGAAGTTAAATGACGAGTTACGTCGAAAAACTTATTTCGAAAAAAGGTTGATTATCTCTGAAACCAAGCCGAATCCAGGAAATTTTACATAACATTAAAGACTCTGAATATGGTCAGGAATCCAGCATTAAAATCTTTCGGAATTCTGACGTAACACCGTGTATACTGTTATACTGTATAAGAATGTATGAGAATATGATGAGAATCCTTACTTTACGAATGTACCCCAATATTTTTGTTTAGTGAGAATACTGCTATTTCCAAATGAAGTCGTCGATATATGAAAAAAATATTTGTAAATAAACACAGACAGTTGAGAACAAATCTAATACTGTGGTAAAAATACTATACGGTACCACACGTATGGGGCGCTTTCGTACAATTTTCATTTTTTGGGAAAAGCATTCTGACATTGTTACCCTACTTTGTACATAATAGCTCTAAGCCGAACTATTATTAAAGCCAGATAATATCATCCACGATCCACCATCCACCATGAAACCATCAAGCAGGATTGATTTGATTCAAAAATTGCTAGTACTATTTTTTCTACGAGGCATAGAGTAAAAAGTGTACAAATTCATCCCATTCTCCCCTAGACAAAAATATACAAAATAAGGTACTTTATTTGATAGTAAAAAAATCAAAACCACGTTTTTACATAAAAACCTCAAAAATTACACTAAATTAAAACTCACAAATGAACACTAAATGTATCTAAAAGCGACCTGAGATGCTATTGACCGGTTTTTTTACTGACGAAGTGATTGCCAGGGTATGCGGTGCTTAAAAGACTAATACGTAATCACCACACAAGTTTCATTCTAAATCAGTATGTGAGTTGTGCTGGTAGAAATAAAGTCAACTACACAACTTGTGCAATTAACGTAACATAAAACGGTATTCTCAATAATCAAGACCAAGTGTGGGTAGATCGCAAAACCCGCACAGCTAGAAGAACGTTGTCACCAGTCTGCCTGTGACCCTGCGTAACGAGAATGGCGTGCGATATGAGAAAAAATCTTGGATGCTTAAATCAACAGGTTGTTCTCAAGTTCGCATAGTTCAGATTGCTTCGTAACCCTGAGTCCCAGGCTCCACTTTATTTTGACGCAAACGATTGAGCTAAGACGAACACCTGCGCGGTGCAGAAGCCGAGCACGCTGAGCACGAGGCGCGCGTCGAGCGGCAGCGCGCGCAGCACGCGGTAGCGCGCGCCGCGCAACTCCAGCGCAGCCAGGAACGCGCGCATGCGCCGCCGCTCGTCCGCCGCTGGGGATTTAATTATTATTAATCACAGATTGAATTATACTATAACGTTTTAAAACAAACCTAAAATTTATTTCAAGTAATAAATGTCCTGCTGGGAAAGAAGGATGCCCAGGAACTTGTCACGGAAGAGTTTTGTACTAACTTTTGGATAAAGATAGCGGGTTTGTGAGAGTTAACTTGATCCAGTGCTAAGCTACGCAAAAATGGTCTTAAGACCACATCATTATCATCTGCGAACAAATAAAACATGGAAGCCGCACGCCATACTAAATTGCCTTTCAAAGACGGGCCTGAATTTTAGTTGACAACTGTCAACCCCTCTTCAATGCGTCATGGTAATGAATTTCAATATGAACCTATAAAAACTTAAACCGCAATTTAAAAATAGTTGTGATTGGTCCATCAAAGTTTTGATTGACTATATTCTATAAACGTTTGTCAAAGATGTTGCGCCTAAATATGCGCGGTATTAAGATAAGCGCTATGTCCTGCCCATCTTGGCACAATTGAACAATTGGTTTTGGGGGCATTTTTGAGCTGGCGTTAGACGTCCATGTTATATATGGTCGCAGATTATCATACATCATCAGCCTATCTCAGATCACTGCTGTTCCTAGGCCTCTCCTATTACCTATACCACATAGACTCATTAGGGACACAGCAGTAAGAATACATCTGTCACCGCCCCAACTCTTCCCGCGGGTGTTATAATAAATAAATATCTTGGGACATCTTACACAAATCAACCTAGTCCCACGATAAGCTCATAAGGCTTGTGATGTGGGTACCAGGCGACGATATATATAATAGATAGATACATATAGATACTTAAATATATAGACAGCCATGACCAAGGAACAAATATTTGTGATAAATAAATACACAAATAATGCCCTCGCCGGGATTCGAACCCGGATCCTCCAGCTTCGTAGGCAGGGTCACTACCAACTAGGCTACGGAGGCTGACAAAAGAGCTGTTATAAGAGTCGACTAAGCGATTGCAATGCCACTGACTATTCTTTGATAGACGATTGATGATGGGCAGTAGCGTCATCATTGGACACATTACTGCGATTGCCAATCAGCCTGCCCAGCGTGACAATTATGGGCATTTACCTCCGTCTTTAGTCTATATGCATAGTTAATAGGAGAGGCCTACGAGTATTGCACTGAGATAGCCTGATGTGATGTGATAAAAAGGGTAGTGGAAAACAGCATCCAGGGGTTGGTAGTTTCTTAAATTACTCTTAATCTTACTCGGGGTCTTGATAAGTTCCGTAACGGTGTAGTCGGCCATGTCCTGGCAGTGCGTGGCGGCAGACTCTAGCAATACCACGTGCCCAAACGAGAACAGCAGTAGTTGCAAAGTCGATACTATTAAGTACGGGATCAGTAGTGTCAACGATATTACCTTAAATGTTGGACATAAGTTTAATGATTTCGAATAATATTTAATAAATAACATTAGCCTTGCCATGAGATAATACGTTTCTTTTTTCGATTTTAACAAAGTATTCTTAACGACTAAAACGAATGAACAAAATTATGTTAGTACCAGAGATCGGACAAACGTGCGTCATTGTTCGCAATAATATGGACATGACTCCAAATTTGATTCAATAATTAATCGTTTAATCACTTTCAGAAGATTACCTATTTGACACCGGTAACTGGGTGAATATCTGAGCGTTTCAGCCGCCTAATTTTGGTGGCATCATTTTTTCCGAAGTTTCTAAAAGTCTCCATGTTATACTTCGTCATTTGTACGAGTATAAGGTACCGTGCCTCCTTCAAATGACAAAGTACCTATCACATTGTAGCGAATATAAACTTCGGCAAAAATGATGTCACCAAAATTAGGGGGTTGAAACGCTCAGATATTCACCCAACTATGAAAACCTTTGTAAATAGTCACCTTAAAGCTTTGAAATTTGCTTGTTTTAGACGTCATTCTTTCAGTAAAAAGTCTAATAAATTTATTTACTTTTTCTATTCGACTGGACTTGACTTTCACTCTTAAAATATGGTAAGGCTACGTGAAATCAACTTACCGCCGTATTATTGTAGTCGCGAAAAAATCCGATTAAGATAAAGGATATTATCTTGCCGCAGCCGAAAACGAGATCGAAAAAAAGCTGAAATAAGAATTTAAGCAATTAATGGACTCTAAGAATGACTTCTCAATGGGTTTTCTTGCTGTTCTGCTCACACCTGAACGTGTAACCATTAAGAATAGGACAGCAATCAAATCCAAATACTATTCCAGCGCCATAACAAAAGCCTTTAGTTATCAGCATATGCTAAATGGCCACTTTTGGTGTCCTGTACTTAGTTTATTTAAGTCATACAACGTTCGCGAAAACGGACGTCTTTCATGTAGACAGTGCGAAAGTTAACGGTTCTGGGACATACAAATTTGATTTTGGGCACATAATTCTTAAGAACCAGGTGCCTCTTATCGGCTTCTATTCGTCTAACAAGAAAATTAGGGTTCTCGAACCCTTAACATTCATACGACTATGTCCACAGGAAAGATTTGCAACTTGAATCATACATACATAAAATTGTATGACCCTCGTTTGTGTTTTAGCATCATGATCAAATTTTTTTTTCATTTCATTTCAAGTATCTGTGCTTGAGCCTAAAACGTTCATTTTCATATAGAAGATACAGCTTTTTACCGGAGTGCTTAGTAAGAAGCTATAATATATGAGTAAAAACACCTCGTACCAAGAATTTGAGTGGATTGTCGGTTGTATCGAGATCCTTCAGTATTTCGTCATAGACCTGGCAGTAAGGCTGAGGCTGCCTGCGGCCCACGATCCTGAACCCGTACCTCTGCAGCCTCCTCTTCAGCACCAGCAGACGGGCATCAAACAAAGCCATAACTAGCAGCTTAGCCGTGTGCGAACATATAAGCAGAATGTCTATCAAAAGTATCGGAACACTAAATATTATTAGAACATACATATTCATTGCCACGCCAATCATTGTCAAACTTATTCCAACATGAGCAGCAAAGAGTAGTAAAGCGAACGCAAAAGCTTTCTTTATTTTATTCTGCAAGCATTTAAAAACCATCGCTGAGTCCAAAGTGACGTCAGTCATATTGTTTTCTGTAAAATATTTGTAAATATATTCGTCTCCGGTGAATAAAGACGAGATATTTGCCAAAATCAATTGACCGAGAGCACAAATATAGTACGTTTGGTATAATGGAGTGTTAAAAATGATTCTTAAAAGGAAAAATAATGTGTAGATGACTACAATAAGGATGAGAGTGACACAGTATAGTTGAGCTAGTGGTCGCAGGTGCGGAGGCACGGTTCGCCTGTTGTACAGTCCACATAAGAGTCGCAGGCGCATGACAAGCGATATATCGCACACGGTTGGTTCCATCGGACCCGACATCACTTTTTTGGCGGCTTGGACGATTAGCGAACGAGCGAGAATCGATCTCTTGAGGAATCTAATGGTTCTATGACACCTGACATTGGGATAGTTTTGTCTCGACGAGAACCTTAGGATATAAAACAGCGGGCGAAAGGATGCGAGTTTGAAACATTTTAGAAATGTCACCAAATTTTTGGAACTCGCTCAGACGATTATCGAGCGAAAAACTCTCCTTTACAAAAGTATGACAGGGTTTGTGATTCGTTATTAAACATCGGATTTGTGAGGCAATTTCACTTTTGCAATACAGGTAGCGAACGTGGATGCGTATTCACCATGAAGAGGATTTTGAAACACTGACGTGGAAGTTTGTTCTCTATTAATTGTCAACTTAATCAATAGTGTACATTGTGTTGTTTCCAGTTTCGTAGGTAACGCATAACCTTGCGTAGTTACTACAGGTAATTTTTAATTACCTATGCAATGAAACACTCCAATTCCCCACAGCCTGTAGGTACTTATCTTCAAATAGTCCAAAGCAATTGACCGTTTTCTTAAGTTACAAGTAATGTTATTTAACAACTACAATATTATTTTGGCTAGTGTTTTTTTACTCACCATGTTTGAAAGTTCCCATCGTATTAAATATTATAATTGAATAAAAGCTAAGGTCAGTGCGGCTAAAGCACATTTTAGTTTGAAGGAAAGTCCGTCATATGCGTCTTATACTGTTCAGTTAGGGTCGGAAATCAGTTGGTAGACGGACTTTCCTGATAGACGTTCTTACCCGCGTTGACCTTATAGTTTGTCCTTATCGGTCATGGAGAAGCACTCATCTTTCTCTGTGAACTTCGATTGCTACGCTATGCTCTCTCATTTGATCTTCCCTTTAACGTATTGTAAATGAAGTGAACAACAGACGCACGCACACGATAAGCGATAACTAATAATTGTATGAGATGACAGATTCGAACGAAAAGTCACGTGGCCATTTCCATTAAGTATGGTCACGTGACTTATCGCTTATCGTTTACGATTGCAGAATGGCATCTTGGCTAGATCTGCACTGCAGACCTGTTTTATGTTTATACTGCAGACTCTGCAGGTATAAAATCGCAATTGTAAAATTCGCAAACTTTTGACTCCAGGGAGGTTCCTATGACGAGCTAATGTGATTCAGTGTAGGTCGAGAGAAAGGGGCAAGGCTATGCAAGTCGTATATCACTGTCCCTTTTTCTGAACCTAAACTGAAACGCATTAGTACGACATGGTAACCCCCCAGATAGTCTACGTGCGAGCCAAGGCGGGCTGAGAGTAGAAGCCGTAAAGCCGTTGGTTCAATCAACCTGTTGTCTTAAATAACCTGGACTTCTATGGATTCTAATAAAGTGATGTCAATCCATCTTACATGTCGACCCTTGTGTAAATCAGTTCACACAATATTGCGGGAAGTACTAAATTACATCCCTAGCCAGATTTACAACCCACAAGTTGCTGTAATCATCATCATCATCATCAGCCTATGTTAGTCCACTGCTGGATGTAGGCTTCTCCTATTGACTATGCGTATAGACGCATGAGGAGGTAAATGCCCATAATCGCCACGCTGGGCAAGCGGATTGGCGATCGCAGTAACGTGTCCATTATGATTTGATGACGCTGCTGCCCATCATCAATATTTTATCAATGAATGGTCAGTGACACTTCAATCCCTTAGTCGACTCTTACAACACTCGCAGGATGAGTTGGGGTGGTGACAAATGTCAGCCTCCGTAGCCTAGTTGGTAGTGACCCTGCCTACGAAAGCTGGAGGTTCCGGGTTCGAATCCTGGCGAGGGCATTCTTTGTGTATTTATTTATCACAAATGTTTGTTCCTTGGTCATGGCTGTGTATGTATCTAAGTATCTATACGTATCTATCTATTATATATATCGTCGCCTGGTACCCACAACACAAGCCTTAATTGAGCTTACCGTGGGACTAGGTTGATTTGTGTAAGATGTCCCAAGATATTTATTTTTTTATTTTTTATTTTTATGTATTCTTACTAGTTGCTGTAAGTTTTATACAAATCCCGTTGACAACTCCCCTTTTTTCATAAGCGTCTTCTAACTTAGCAAGCCGCTAAGTATGGTCTATCCCTTTCGATCTAACCAATATGTGTCTGTAACATAGAAAGTGATAAACAATACTTAGCAGCTTGGAGCTTGGAAGCAGGGACAGAACACAAAGCAAGCAAGTGATCGTACATATAAGCACAAGCATGTGATCATACATATAAGGGTGCTGTTTTTTTAGGGTTTCGTAGCCAAAATGGCAAAAACGGAACCCTTATAGATTCGTCATGTCCGTCTGTCCGTCTGTCACAGCCGATTTACTCGGAAACTATAAATGCTACAGTGATGAAATTTGGTAAGGATATGTGTTGTATAGACCGCAACAAAATTATGATACTATATTGTAAAAAAAAATAATTGAGGTTTGAGGGCCCTCCATACATGTAACTGAGGGATACTAATTTTTTTTAGATGTATATAAGCGATATGTGAGGTATCAATAGAAAGGTCTTTAAAAATGATATAAAGGTTTATAAGTCACATTTTTATTTAAGCGAACCGTTTTCGAGATATCAGCTGTCAAAGTCTGAAAAATGTGTCCCCCCCCCCTCTATTTTTAAACTACGCAATATAAAATTCTAAAAAAAATATATGTTATACACAATAATAAACTCTATCAACGATTTTTAGTTTCATTAAATTATCTCTTATAGTTTTTGAGATAGGTTGATTTAACTGTATTTTTTAATGATAATGGTACGGAACCCTTCGCGCGCGAGTCCGACTCGCACTTGTTTTCCTTATGAGGTACGAAACCTTAAAGTTTCCTTTATCAGGATTTGAACCCAGCTAGACAGAATGAATTTAGTGATAATACTAGCTTAGATTAGCCTTTACCTGGGTAGCACGTTACAAATCCTTTGTATACAAAGGAAAATGGCTAAAATGCGTTTAATTCGAGATTTCTGCTTCGCTGGTGATTCAAAGTCAGGGATTATTTAATACTGTATTCCTAGATTACCTAGGCACAACCTGTTTTTAACAAGAGAAAAAGGTTCTGGAACTTGCTGGTGTCTTATGCTCATTTGGATTGTGATTGTTACAATAAAGGTGCATTTAGACTAATCGAGCATTCGCTTATTCTATCCCCCACTCTACGAAATCAATGAATTTCGACGAATCACGTTTTGCGTAACTACCGAATTTCGTAGAGTGGGGGATAGAATGAGCGAACGCTCGTTTGGTCTAAATGTACCTTAATATTTTACCCGCATAATTTGATAGCAGCAGTACTATTTTTATACCCATTATATAGTCATGCTATCCGTGTTACACTTATTAGCATCAGATAAGAGTAAAACTGATAGCAGTATACCCATAGTTTTGCAGAAAATATAGTATGTAACAGTGAATCACAAAGCTTTGTGGTCAAAGCAAATCGTCGGGAAGCATTTAACTATCCAACAGTATGCTCATAACCAACGACTTACGTGGTAGTTTAAAAAATGGCTAAGCACGAGTTGGTATGAATGAATGAATATATACAAACGATACTCCTCCTGGAGTATGTGTGGCTGCTCCCGCGTTTCCGCTATGCGAGGATGGTGATCTGATGAAGGAATTAGCCATGGGCATGGCGAGAGAGAGATGGCGTACAAGTCGGACTCGCGCATGAAGAATTCCGTACGATTATCAATTTTATTTATCATTAAAAACGTTTGTTGTATGGGAGCCTCCATAAATATACAGCATTTGTGAAATTTTCAGCTGTCTAATTATCACGGTTCACGAGATACAGCCTGGTGACAGACCGACAGATAGACAGACAGCGGAGTCGCAAGCAGGCTAAACGGGTAAAGGTGCGTTCAAACTAAAAGAGCATTCGCTGTTCTAACCTCCCACTCTACGAAATTCGATCGGTACACAAAACGTGATTGGTTGATTTCGTAGAACGGGCGCTAGAACAGCGAATGCTCTTTTGGTTTAAACGCAACTTAAGACGGAGGTAGCTATCCGGGCATACCCTGCACGAGGTCCTACCACCAGGATGCTTAGCCAAGTTGCCAATCTCTAGCGCTTAGTGGCGTATCGTAGTTTTCCCTCCCTGTCACTCTTCCATATTAGTGCGACAAAGACAGTTAGCTGCCTTTCGCTTACGATTGACGATTAAGCGTTAGCGATTGGCAACTTGTCTAAGAACCCAGCTTATTTAGTATTGGACTACAGTTCCGTGATTTTACGGTACTCGTTTCTGCAACTATAACGGGCATTTAGACCAAACGAGCATTCGCTCATTTTATCCCCCACTACGAAATTCGTTCGTTACACAAAACGTGATTCGTCGAAATTCGTTGACTTCGGAGAGTGGTGGATAGAATGAGCGAATGCTCGTTTGGTCTAAATGCACCTTTACATTCGACATCTTTTGATAGAAAACTCCCAACCACTTATAAAAATTATAGATCTCTGGATAAAGATACTTATTTCCCTTTACATCTGTACTTGACTTTTCGTCACATATCGCCACTATAATTACGCAATTTCGTATCTGCAACTCACTTGATTGTAAAAACACCCGTATTCAAAGAGAATGAAAGGCGACATTTCCATGAATTGATAGACTATGCGAGGTCGACTAAGCAACCATATTTGTTGTCGCGTCAAAGATCACCACAAAGAGAACCGAAGCGGCAATTGTCAACACGCTCGAACCAGCGAGGCGCAAAAACGCCGATGATTCACTGGATAAACGGGCGCCGCTTTTCCGCACAAATATATGTAATCCGCGCCTATTATCTTCGCTTCATCACATAAAGATAAAGTCATTCGTCACTCTTACACTCGTTTAATATTTGTTATACAAGAGTGCAAAGTTGTATTTTACCCGCGAATATAAAATCGAAACAAGAGCAAGCAATAGGATTCTATAGTTGAACAACACGAGCGAGGCATGTAGGTATTTCTAAAATAGAATCCTAAAACCTAACGACTGTTTTAACATACGAGAAGTAATACAGTGTGTCTTTCATAACGACATTGCTTTTAAGGAATGAAAGTATAAGTCTTAATGAAGAAGTGATAATGTATGTGCAGTGATTTTTGGTATTATTCTAGTTCAGTGAATAATGCGATTCATAATGTGGTGGCTAAGACAGAAAGTATTGTTGATATAAATTTACGCAAATTTACCTACCTAAGTCCTAAAGTAAATTCCTAATTACCTTTTCCTATTAGTACCTAAGTAAATTCTTCTTGGGGTATTTTACTCGCCCTCTCTTCATGTGAACTATTTCACCTCTCTTGAAACCCTTCTGGAAGATCTCTTGCCGTCCTATAATCATCACATCATTATGGGTGATTTTAACACGTGTCTCCTTAAATGCGATTCTCGCTCTAATTCTCTTACGGCGCTTACAGACGCTTGCAACATTTCTATTCTCCCATCAGGTCCTACACACTTTTTTCCAAATTGTTCTCCATCACTTCTGGATCTCACTCTTGTCTCTTCAACTAATCTCGTCGCGAAATACAAACAATATTCTGCGGATGCCTTTTCCTATCACCATTTGTTACTCTTATCTTATAAAATCCGTCCCCCTAAAGCTAAACCCAAAATTCTGTTACAGCGCAATTTTAGTCGGATGAATGTTGAAAAGCTTAAAGAGGATGCATTGAAATTGGATTGGCGTAGAGTTTATGATGCTAATTCTGTAGATGAGAAAATATCCCTTTTTAACCACACCTTATGTCATCTGTACGATACTCATGCTCCAGTTCGCCCAATTAAAGTCAAGCATCTTCCTGCACCCTGGCTCACCGAGGATATAAAAGCACTAATAAACAAAAGGAACTTTGCTAAAGCCAAATATAAGCATAAACCCAATGATAAAAATAAAGATAAATACCATACTTTGCGAAACCGGTGTAGCACAGTCTGCCGTGATGCCCAAAGGCGTCATATTCACTCGGCTGTTGAAAATGGCGAGCCTTCCAAAGTTTGGAAATTTCTGAAGTCTTTAGGAGTTGGGAAAACATCACAGAACCCAGTTACGGGTGACGTTAATTACGATCAACTTAACCAGCATTTCTCTTCTCCAGCCACTTTTACGGGGTCAGTTAAAACTGCCACTCTGAAGTTTCTTTCTGATATCCCAGCTCCTGACTTTTCTCCCTTTTCTTTTGTTCAATTCACTGACAGTGATGTTAAGAAGAGCGTATTATCTATTACATCCAATGCAGTAGGCGTCGACAGTGTTAGTCGTAAAATGATTCTCCCTCTCATAGATCTCCTTGTTCCTATTATCACCCATATCCTAAATTATTCAACTTCCTCTAACGTTTTCCCTACGCTGTGGAAGGACGCAGATGTTATTCCTCTTCCAAAAAAGTCTAATCCTTCTTCTTTTTCTGATTATCGACCGATTTCCATACTTCCTTTCCTTTCTAAGGTCCTTGAGCGCCTTATTCACCAGCAACTGACATCTTTTTTGAATACGAACAACCTTATGAATCCGTTTCAGTCTGGTTTTAGAAGAGCTCATAGTACGACTACCGCTCTCGTGAAAATAACTGATGACATACGGTCTGGCATGGATAACAGGAAAGTTACTGTACTTTCTTTGTTAGATTTCAGCAATGCTTTTAATACAGTTGATTTTCAAATTCTGCTCGGAATATTACGCTCTATTAACATATCTCCTGCGGTGATTGATTGGTTTCATAGTTACTTAGAGGGTCGTCGGCAACGTATTAAGGTGGATTCTTTCCGTTCTTCTTGGTGTAGCACACTGGCCGGCGTCCCGCAAGGCGGTGTGTTATCTCCTCTCCTTTTTTCTATTTTTATTAATTCTATTACTAATGATATTTTCTCATCATATCACCTTTATGCCGACGATCTCCAAATTTACTCGCAAAGTAGCCTTAGTGATTTACCTCAGGCTATTCACTGTTTGAACACAGATCTGGATCGCATATCAAACTGGAGCAAACGTTATGGACTTAAAGTGAACCCAACAAAGACTCAGGTAATTGTCATTGGTAGTCATAAACTTGTGCCCAGAATTGATTTTTCACAATTACCTGTCGTAATGTTCGACGGTGTTCAGATCCCTTTCTCTCGCCAGGTAAAAAATCTGGGTATTATAATGGATTGTTATCTGAACTGGGTACCTCAGCTGAGCGAGGTCAGCAGGAAGGTGTTTGCGTCGATGGGTGCTCTTCGTAGATTGCGTAACTTCTTGCCTATCTCCACTAAAATTGCGCTAACTGAATCTCTTCTCCTTCCACTGTTGGATTATGCTGATACGAGCTACCTTGATGTATCTGAGGACCAGCTAAATAAACTTGAGCGGCTTCAAAATCTTTGTATCAGGTTCATATTTGGCTTGCGCAAGTATGACCATGTCTCCCATTTTCGTGCCCAGCTCAAGTGGCTTCCTATTCGCCTCCGTCGTGATTCCCATGTTCTCTCCCTTTTGTACAGTGTCCTCTTTATCCCTGCTACTCCCCTGTATCTTAAAGAGCGTTTTAGTCGCCTTTCTTCCATCAGATCTTCACAAAATCATATTCTTGCTCTCCCACCATCTTCTACTAAATTTTACAATAGCTCTTTTACTTTTCGAGCCGTTCGGCTATGGAATGCTTTGCCATTAGAGATAAGATGTGCAAAATCTTTGTACATTTTTAAAAACCTGTTGAAACAGCATTATCTGTCACTCCCTTAAATTTCCTTAGATTTAACGTACAGATGTATTTGTATTGTATACCTCTTTTGTATGTATAGTATATGTATGTATTGTATTTGTATATTTATGTATTTTATTATGTATGTATTCAATTGCTACTTAAGTTGTGTGCTAATTTATTTTCCTGTTACTGTTAAGCACTACCAATTTATTAGTTTATTTTTCAGCTTTTTCCTACTACCCCAAGGTTGTCTGGAAGAGATCGCTTTTTAGCGATAAGACCGCCTGTTGCTACCTAAATTGTTAAATGTGTTTGTTTTTGTACTATCTTTCTCTTGTGGTGCAATAAAGAGTATTATTATTATTATTATGTTTGTATCTCCTTGGGAATCACGGGCTTACAAATCCCGGTTTTTTGATAGGCTTGCGCGGGGATACAGATCCAACACGTAGAGGCCCTTTGGAGAAATTTGCTGTGTTGTACACCTGCTGCAACCCATTCACGGGCACATCAATAGATATCCGTAAACCGGTCCCAACAGGCGTATAGAGACTATTGAAAAGTAATGGAAAAGACTAATGGGCTATGGTGATGGAGGATGGATGGATTAGAAATGGAGCTATAGAAAAGAGGTCCGGACACCTGCCATAACAATGATTTCTCTTTGCTATCGAGGCAGGCGGTGACTCGCCGCCGACTAGATGGGCCCCCGTAAATGCCGTCACAAGAGACAGCCAGGGGCAACACCGGTGTAGGCGGCTCAGGAGTGTAGAGAGGTGTACACCGCTTTCTGCGCAGTGGCTTGACAGCCGCTGCACCAACTCGCGACTTACGCAAATTTACACTTCCACCCCTGGAGCATATAGCTCTGACGACTCCTCTCTGGACGGCCAGTTAAGGCAAGCCAGAGCTGAGAGTCCTACGGGTCCCCTTGGGGTTCCACTCCGACCGACGAAGACACGCCGGAGGCGGGGACCCTGACCGACTCTCGGGAGCACTCGGGTCCGTGGGGTCGTTACTCCCCAACAGCTCGCCACAAGCTGCCCTGCGGCCTTATTATTATTATTATTATTATTATTAAGTCCTTTTTTTTAATCTCCTATTCTTCCTCCTTCCTTTCCTCTCCTCCTCCTCTTCGATTATTATTTATTATATAAGGAAATGACAAGGCACTTAATGTACTCATACATTATCGATGTAAAATGGTCGTAGTTAACAAAAACCAGTAGCCCAGTATCTATAGGTACTATGTATAAAAAAATATTATCTTGGGACATCTTATGCAAATCTTATTTTTAATCTTAGTCTTACGGTAAGCTCAAGTTAAGGCTTATAATATGAGTACCAAGCAACAATATATATAATAGATAGATATACATATGGATAGGTACTTAAATATAGAGACAGTCTCTATAAGACATGAAAAAATAAAACCAGTCAAGTGCGAATCCATTTGACTCATCATTTGTAGTAGGTACCTATAAGGATTCTACTAAAGATACCACATACAACATACATCAATATCGATTGAAACATTAGGTACGTGTTTTTAGAGGTACAGCAGGGTGGCCACTTTCTGGAAAACCGGGAAAAGTCAGGGAATTTCACTGGTCATGGAAAAGTCAGGGAATTGTCAGGGAAATTTAATGGAGGTCAGGGAATAAAACTTGTCTCTGTACTCTGTATGTACATACAAAAAAAATAATTATTAATTTTATTCAAGCTCTTTGGTCTTCCAAAATATTCGTTATGTACATGGCAGCAGTCAATCCACCGCCAGGAACAAAAATCAGCTCAGTCTGTGCATCGTACGAGATGCCGCCTCTGAACATGACTGAACCACTTCCATTGGTGACTCTTCCCGAGATACAGCACTAAACGTAGCATTCTTCCGGCCTCCTGTAAACTCTTTCTCTTCGGTCGCAGCCATTCAAACTCATTCTGCATGTCTGGGCCCTGTCGCAGGTCTCCTGGGTATCAGGTTTGCTGCCTTGAGTCTTCTCACGATCCACTCGCTGGCAACCACTCCTCACACTTCCCGCAGATGCTACTGGATGGTAACTGGTGACGATTTCCAAAAAAACGTTTATACAATGAAGCGGTCGTCTCTCTCCGATGTGCAACTTCTGCAGCCGCTTCTAAGTCTTGCAGTTAATGCCCCTGTTTGCCAAAACCTCTGGTACAGTTTACAGCCTGTGGACTAGCTCAGTTTCGCTTCTGCAGCTAATGAGCGTTGACGTACACCCTTCTTGTAGGAGCTTGACGACTACGGCAACTTGAGCTTCGATGGCTTCCATTTTTTCAGGCATTTTTTACAGGATACGATGCAGAGAAGTGTGCAGATCGATTTTGGTAAATGACTGATAAGAAATCCCCCACCACCCCCGTTTTATAGGGGTCAAGGGTAGTGCAACTTGTGGATGTTAGAAACCGTACCAAAACGGGAAATTGGGAGATTGGCCATAATCTGAAAAATCGTAAGCTTTTTTTAAAGTTAATAAACCAACAAATAAAATTACATTTAAATAATTTAGCACAATAAACCGATTTACAAAGATATTGGATGCAAATGAAAAATGCAAAGTGATTCGACAGTTTCGATACTTTTGCACGCGAGTGTATATTTATTACATTTAAGATTATGGTCAGGTTAAAAACTTGAAAAAACGCCTGGAAAACCGGGAAAAGTCAGGGAATTTGGGTTGTAGTAAGTAGTGGTGACCCTGTACAGTCGACGTCAAAGATATGACGGTTTAGGCGCCAAAAATATATTAACACAACCTTAATGCCAAGGTAATAAGATTTTGCTGGTGGTAGGACCTCGTGCAGGGTCCGCCCGGATAGCTACCACCTTCTTACCCGTTAACCTGCCGTTAAATAGCAGTGTTTGTACTGCTGTGTTTCGGTTTGGGAGTACGAGTAAAATAGCCTGTGTAATTACTGACATAGATAGAGGCAATCCATCTAAGTCCTCAGGGTAGGCAGTACATAGGCGATTTTTGGTCAATATGTCCCAATGGACATCAACATCAGGAACTGAGGCGTTGGCCTTCCAACGGAAAAAAGCTCCGACACTTTAATACTTCAACTGTTCGAAAAAACTGACATGCACTCCTTTCTTGGGCAGCCGTGTAACAATCACGTGGCACTGACGTCAGATGAGACCTACCAAGCGAAATTGAAATCGAATGTAGTTTCGCGTAATTCCATGGTATCCTGTCTTTTCGCAGAAATTCATTTTAACAAATATCATATCACTTGAAGGGTCCACGGAAAAAACATGTCCAGTGCTTAAAAAAATCAGGGCAAACTCACACCTTATCCTGTTAAAAGTAAGGTGATTTTTCCTTCTGTAATTTTAATCGACTAGACATGTTCTTTCCGTGGGAAGGCCAACTTGACCAACTTTTCGCAGATTGGCACTTGGCATACCAACATTTACCAAATTATTATTTACCAACTTAATAAAATACAGACGGTATTTTATTTTGAGAGCAGACACCGTTGTTATAGTTTTTAATGCCCTAAGGGGTTTCAATTCCAAACTTTTCTACGACAAGAACAAGTTTGGAACTGTGTTGATTATTTCGACAATATGGGTCCCTAAAGACCCTTGAGCGTTTGGACATAAATATATTTAATTCAATAGGGTATGTACTATTTTATGAAGGTGTTTTATACTTTTTATTAGTAATGTATTATATTTTGACTGTGAATAAATTGACCTGACATATTATATAAAGGGTGTTTTTAACCATTGCCATAATATAGGGTAACAAAGTCGAATTATAGAGTAGAGATGGGCTAGTTGAGCACATTTGAGTTTCATCAGCATCATCATCATCATCAGCCTATGATAGTCCACTGCTGGACGTAGGCTTCTCCTATTAACTATGTGTATAGACGCATTAGGAGGTAAATGCCCATAATCGCCACGCTGGGCAAGCGGATTGGCGATCGCAGTGATGTGTCCACTATGATGGCGCTGCTGCCCATCATCATTTTTTTATCAAATAATAGTCAGTGACACTTCAATCCCTTAGTCGACTCTTACGACACCCGCAGGAGTTGGTGTGATGACAAATGTATTCTTACTGCCGTCACCACATGGCCAATAAGTATTTGAGTTTATCGCTCTGTAATTCCTAAGGTTTTAAAATAATGATATTTATACTGCGGTTGATAGGAAATTTAATAGGGAAAAACGTTTTTCGGCTCTTATTCTATTCCGTTTCCAATTAAACAGAAAAAAAAATAAAGTGATAAAAGAAAGATGTGCTCAACTTGCCCGGAGAGCGGGGTAAGTTTAGCAAGCTAAAATTATACAGTGATACGAGCCTTTTTAAATTATTCTGCAAAATTGTTTGGATAACGATTTTATACAGGATAATTATTAACTAATATTAAAAACTCCCTAAAAGACGTTTCATGAACCAAATTTTCAAAGCAAATGAGTGGTTTTAAGTTGCTCAACTACCCCCGCTCTAATCTCTACCCTGCATATCCGTTACGGCATTTAAAACCAGTATACGCAGTATGATAAGTTGATAACAATTGACACTGCGTCGGCTGACAAGCAAAACTCACTATAAAAACTGTCACTACTATACACAACCTCTTATGTCAGTATTAAATCAGAACTGAGATAAGAGCTTTATTTCAAGTAGGTATTTGTTACTTAGTGAGCTTTGCTTGTCAACTGACGAGATGTTAGAAATAAGTTAAGAAAGTCTTGATTTGACTTGGGAACAACCTGTATCTATTCTGATATTAACTCCTGAGGCAATACTGCAGGCCTAGCCAATATAATATTGTGTAATCGTATTTATAAGCGAAAAGTCACGTGACCATTATAATAATGATTATACAGTGTGTCTTTCATAGCGACATTGGTTTTAAGTGACGATAGATTAAAGTGCTGTTAACCATTTTATCAAAAAAATAAACGATTACCTTTTAACTACAGTTAAAAGTAATTATTTAAAAACAAATCTCGAGCAGCAATGTCATGCAAACATTTATTTGACGTTTCAGAGAGAAAGAGCCAGTTTCGTTACCATTTTAATTCGATCGAATCATTAAAGTCACTCGGAACTATTGCCGACGTTAACTTATTTACTGAATATTGCGTGCCCAATTTAATGTATGAAAAAAAAATGTTTTGTGACTAAATATGCTAATTTCAGTTCTTTAAGACTTATACTTTAATCCCTTAAAATCAATGTCGTTATGAAAGACACACTGTATTATAATGGTCACGTGACGTGTTCGTTTCTCTCATTCTCTTACACTTCTTGGCTGGCCTGCCGTTCACTTAGAATAGTATGAGGGTGGATTTCAAAACTCGGAAAAAAGTTGCGTTTCGGTGTTTAAAAAAATATATTTTAGGTTTTTTACTTTGATTTTTATTCTTTTCGATATTCAGTAGTTTTATCTTTAAGGTCCTTTGATCAAAATAATCGAAATCTAAATAGTTTAATTTTAATAAAATGTTTTATATGTCAAAAGTCATCACCATCTAACAAAAAAATCTGAACTTCCATATTTGTACTGAAAATTATCGCAAATCAAACGTACGATTGCGAATTTTACTTCAGTAATCGTTTTTAAATATTGTTGTTAAACGTTCAAAAAAATATGATAAAAATCCTTTATCGCGTAAGTACTATTTAAAATATTTAAAAGTTTAACACCAAAAATTCATCAACACCGTAAGCGCACTGTCAAAGTTGAGGTAGTTTTGTACTCGTGCGTCTAAATATACCGGGTGTACCCACGCCCGCCTCCTCAATTCAGGTGAAACAGCGGAACCGAGTACACGTTTGTCGTTGCGGGCTCAAACCAAAAAAAACATAAAAATGTGACTGCAATACGTGATTAACACGCTGTGGCGTCATAACTATCCACGAGTGGTTTACAGTAAGTAATTGAATAATATTTAAACTAATTACTTGGGAATACGTAACCTTAAAGGAACTTACTAGTGAGGCGTTGACGTTGCTTTAAGTATTAGTGTTCTAAAATAATCTAGGATTTTGTGTGAAATCGTCAACACCGAGCGTGTCAATACCGGTACTGAAGCAATGGATGGTTATGATCCTGTATGTATGGAGTTGACAATTTTTGTAAATTGGTCCATAATTTTTGGTTTTTCTTGTAGTAGCAAGTGCCATTAAATGTTCAGCGGTAGAGAAAAGTCTGAGAAGGGAAGGAGTCAACAAGACAATAGCGCTATGGATAGGGAAATTGCTCAAGTGTAGATCTATAAAGGCGACACTGGGCGGAATATAAAAAGTCAATTAGTCCTAAAAGAGGTCTCCCACAGGGTGGACTTGTACTCATTAGTGAAGAAAATAAGGGAGCCTATATATGCAAGCTTACTCCGATGACGGAGTGCTATATAGACGAACGTGGACCGGTACTAAGCACCATAAGGGACATAATGGCCAGTAGTGTCCAAAAAGTGCTGGAATGGTGCAGAGAGAGAGACTGGATTTAAATCCATCAAAAACGAAGCTTGTGTTATTCACTAACAAAAGGAAGACAGAAGAGATGAGGCCCATAAGGGTACATGACAAGGAGCTGGAGTTGGTAAACGAGCAAAAGTATCTGGGGGTGACTCTGGGTAGCACGCTCAGGTATAAAACTCATGTAAAAGAACAAACGGCGAAAGCCATAAGAACATTGTATCATTACAAAAGAGCGGTGTGAAGGAAATGGGGGTTAAAGTCGAGAATATTGGAATGGATCTCCAAGGCGATAATACTTCCCGAGTACTATATGGAGCGGTGGTCTGGTGGCACAGAGCACATATTAAGAAATATCAGAGGTACCTAGCAAAGGTGCAGAGGCAACCCGACAACCCGACACACGCCTTAGAGGTAATACTACTAAACCTACTATATAGTTATCCCGAAATTGGGGGAAAAGGTATCTGTCCCACTTGGTAGGTATACGAGTGTGTTTCAGGCAGAAGTTTGTGCCATACTACGGTGCGTAAGGCTCATAAAGGAGCAAGTGCAGCAGACGAGGGCCGTGGTCATATACAAGGCAGCAGTGAAGACGCTAAAGAAGCCAGCGACAAAATCTTCTTTGGTACAGGAATGTAAGGAGACAGGAACTAAACTCGCTTGGAAGTTTGGAATAAACTACAAACATTCAAAGGCGCTTTGAAAATACATTGTTGATTTGACTGAAAATTGTTTGATTTAATACCCTTATGAATCTTATGATATAGTAAATCGTCATTACCATACACATAGTATCATCGCCATCCATTAAAAAATCATAACCATGGCATGGTCGTCATCACCATCTCGTGTAAAATATTTTTGATGCCTATAATTTCGAAATTATGCATCAAATTAGTGTGGAATCATAACAAGATACTATAATAAATATAACTTAACAATTGTAGATACATATTTATGCATTTAATTAATAAAAGAAAAAAAAATTTTTTTGTATGGTGAAAATTTTCTTGATGAAATCCACCCATGAAACCTTATCGATTAGCTTTTTTATTCATGCCACTAATTAGTTCCCGATTTTGACACATGTCATAATTGACAAACCTATTTAAAGATGCGCTTTCAGTGCAGTGACTCACTGACGTCTGGTTGTATACAGCACGTTTCTTTTTGTTGTTGATTATTAAAAAAAAGAGGAAAAAGTTTTTTTTGTTAAAAAATAATAACTAACACATTTCTAACCTAGATTCGTTAAATGGTGGAGTAATAAAACAAGACCACATGTGTAACATAACTTTAATTTGTAAACGATAACCAATAAATACATCCAGCTCATAATTTTATCCAAAATTCAAATGCTTTTATAATTATTTAGACAGCTTGTTAATTACTTTTTCATGTGTACTGTTTTAAACATTACTAGTTTTTCGTCATTTTTACAATTGTATGGATTACGTCGCTAGACGAGTCTCGATTACTCATGAGTTACTCACTCTGCTCTTACTTTAAACAAGATAATATAATAAGTTTCTTTTAAATAAACTTGACATGGCACAGTCATAAGTGTCATAACATAAATTAATCTTATATAACAAAATAATTTAAAAATAAATAGATTTTATACTAACTACTATTTGGACAAACAACTTACAATTAAATAAATAAATATTAATTAGGGATATTAATACCAACCTAGGTCATTACAGGGTCTGGCCTATTTAATACGTTGTAACGTCGGAAATGTCATAGTGGATGGCACATCGCTTGCACGTTACGTGCACGTCCACGCCACGGAAGCGATGTGCCATTTAATATGACATTACATACGCTACAACGCGCACGCCACGCACACGTGCTGCACACGCATCTGGTGTGACTTAGCCTTTACAACTAAATGTGTATGTGTAACATGAGTATACCTGCGTGAATATATTTCAGTACAGCGGCCCTACCGCGAAAAACTAAAGTCGTAAATTTCGAGGATTTGTCTCTCTCTAATGATGCCTTCGTTTGAGTAACGGAGAAAAATCCTCGAAAACGAATTTCATTTTCCCGGTAGTAGGCCTGTTCATCATTTCCGAATAAAATATATCTGTCAGATAAATGTAAGCTATTCTTTTTACACTCCCTTTTACATGCCTGGGGAAAATATACGTGATTTATTTTTATTTTATTTTATTTTTATTATTTTAGGGGTAACAAACAGCCATACAAAATATGTTACAGCTTGGGTATTAAAACTAATAAAATTACTAAATGTATCGCCTACTACATTATCCACGAATTACTATACCAAAATGTGGTCGGATCTATACCAAAGTGGACAGTTATACATGTGACAAAGTGATCAGTGACATTAGGAAAAAACAAAAAAAAAACACAACAACAGTGAAATAAAAAATAAACAAAAGAACAGTGAATTAAGTATGACCGAAGTGATAATCTTATCTTATCTGCACATATAAATAAATATATTTATATGTGCATTATGAAACAGGCTGTACGTATAGTATAGTTTCCTAATGGGTACATGCTGTATTCCCAACGTTTAGATACCTATATTTGGTCAATATTTAGATCGACCCCAACTTTTAGTAATTTGTGATCATCATACTGTCACAGAAAACCCACATTAGTAAAACATCCTGTATAAGTTTTAACTTACAGATTTTTTAAATACTAATTTAATGAATACCTAGAAAGAAAGTTAACTAACTTTTTGGTTACCAAAATCATACCAATATTTTAAATAATCCTATATTTTAAATGTTAGCTAACTTTAGGTATATTATACATTTTGATTGCAACAGGTAAATCCAAATAGGAACCACTAAAAAAACTGCATTAATTTTAAGAAATATGTACAGTCGTATATTATACATCATCATCATCAGCCAAATTACGTCCACTGCTGGTGCTGGACATGGGCCTCCCGCAGAGAGTGCCTATGTCCAGCAATGGACGAATACGATTTAGTAGTCAAGACTGAGACGCAGCTTGTGTAAATGGCAACCCATGGTTGATTTTGGGAGAAAACAGGCAGTGTTAACTGAAGGTCACATTTAAAAAGGCATTTGGGTCAAAATTATTTTCGTTGTCTTGTTTCATACCACTCTGTCACGCTTTTAGTTCCTGTTCGACTCGGTATATATAAAAAATTCGATGCACTACTATTTCATTTTTCAGATTTAAATCTATACATCAGAAATTGAAAACAAAACATCATCTCATACAAAAATCACCACTGCGTCACGTTTTTTAGGGACACAAAATAAGACAACGAAAATAATTTTGACCCATTTGCCTGTAACTCAAACAGTACCTGTAGGTTCCTCGCGATTATATTTCATAGAGGGCTCACCAATATACATGGTCGCCGTGAAAGGACCATGGAAGTGAGAAACATGCAGTCCCTCTGAAAATTGTTTGGATAGAATTTGAACGTAGGCTGTCTGCATGGCAGGCTGCGTTAGTACATTCCTCAAGGCCTTTCCTGGTATCTCCACAGGCTCCTTTATTCTCCCAGTATTTGGCTTCACCAAAAGTACGCTGCAATATTTACGATGAGGATCACTGTATAGGGAAGTGTATATTTGGTAGTTCCTCTGACTTTTGGGACAGAAGCTGAAGCAATTGAACGAAGGTCGCCTGAAGCATTCAGTTAAGATTCAAAAGACATTTACATGTTCCTATCTCAAAGAGGCTCCTGTTAAGTTATCAGGGTTAGACTTCACACAGATGACTCTGCAACCGAAACAATTGACCGATGGTTGTCTGATGCACTGGTTGTTTTTATTTCCCCCTTTTACCAAGGACTCTCCAATGTGCGGTCACTGTAAAGGGGGAAAGAAGTGTGGATCCACCAGTCTCAGAGTATTTTTGGGATAAAAGCCGCAACAATTGACCAAAAGTTGTCTGAAGTATTTATGCTACGTTTCACAAGGCATTTGTGTGTATCGCAAACATGCTCCTATGTTCTCCTCAGGATTAGGCTTGACAGAGGGTTCTCCGAAATGCACGGACACGGCGAATGGCGTGATGGACGTGTCGACGTGGCAGTCTCTCGGGCTCCTGTTGGGACAGAAGGTGGAGCCGCAGTGGTGAGGATCGCAGACTCCTGACATCATGGTGGAACTCTGTAGATACAATTAATGAGTACATTTTATGTCAGTACTTAAATGCATAAATACGTATCTTTGAATGATTTGGATTTGCATTTCGCATTGGATTTGCAGACATAGTGATAGAAAAGTTTCCTAAATAGGCAAAAGTTCTTAGTATGAAGAATAGGGACAATAAATTGGCAAATGTTCTTGTTATCGAGCATCTATGAACAATAGGGGCAATAAATTAGCAAATGTTCTCGATATCGAGCATCTATGAAAAATAGGGACAGTAAATTAGCAAATGTTATCGGCATCGAGCATCTATGAAGAATAGGGACAATATACAGGGTGGTCCAAACCTTGACATCAAAAATTTTTTTTTAGGTTGCCTACGTCATGGGCTATCAGAATATACCCCATATATTTTAGCCGATTTTTTGTAGTTTTCGAATTTTTTTTTTTTGAGAAATTCTGGAATGAAGCAATTTATTGATAAAAAAACTATTGGGTTTTTTTAATATTTTCTTTTTGTCAAAGTATTACTACAAATAAAGCAATTACTGACAAAAAAATTAGCGTCCTCACTTTGATACAAGTAGGATAAAAAATACCAAATTCAAAATTTTACGTTAAAAACGCATCAAAATAGCATTAATGACGTAAATAAAAAAAATAAAACATACCCCAAGGATTTTTGGTAATGTAAAGACTGCCCTAGACCTTAAACCTTCGTAAAAGCAAAAAGTTATACTTAATGATGAGGATTTTTCGGAGTAGTCGGTCAAATAAACTTAAAAAAACTTCTAAATTTTTAATTTAAAAATAAAGTGAAATTTCGTCTGTTTTGTTGTCAACAAAGACACAATAAACAAAGACAGAAAATACCACGAAAACTCAATTTGTGTAGTTATTCAAGTCGTTTTTTACTACTTTAAAATTTTAAGATTTTTTATGTTTATTTGACCGACTACTCCGAAAAATCCACATCATTAAGTATCACTTTTTTTTTGCTTTTACGAAGACTCAAGGTCTAGCGCGGTCTTTAGAATACGAAAATTCCTGGGATATGTTTTATTTTTTTATTTACAAACATTAATGCAATTTTGATGCCTTTTATAGCGTAAAAAATTGAATTTGGTATTTTTTATCCTACTTGTATCGAAGTGAGGACGCTAATTTTTTGTCAGTAAATGCTTTATTTGTAAAAACTCAATAGTTATTTTTTATTAAATAAATTTCTTCATTCCAGAATTACTCAAAAAAAATTTTACAAAAATTCATAACTCGAAAACTACAAAAAATCGGCTGACATATATGGGGTATATTCTAATAGCACATGACGTGAGGAATCTAAAAAAAATTTTTTGACGTCAAGGTTTGGACCCCCCTGTATATGGCACTAGATATCAGTTGATCACAGATCAGTATAGATAGCTAACGGTGGCATGGAACATGTCGCAGCTTTATGGCCGATAGGCCTTTATAGTGTGACAGATGCGCGCCCTATGAGCCAGTCGCAACTTACCCGCGACTGCAGGATGAGCTCGGACATATCCGCAAAATGCCGAATTGTGCCGTTATTTCTTGTAAAAATAGGAGTGTAAATAAACATTTCAAGGACTATTGAGTCACGTACCACATGAAAGTATTGATTTTTTTAGTTATTAGTTGACAAAACCACGTATTTTTACAAATAATATATAACAACAAACCGCTGACATAAATGTCATAATGATTTTACTTGGGCGTACCAATTGGTTGAACTATTCAGTGACAAATTGTATGTGCGTTTTACATTGACGGCTTAGAATAGGAAGCAAGTTGCAATTTGGTACGTGACCGTGCAATGTATCCAATTGCTAGCGATATTCACAACCATCCTGTCATTTCTTGGTACGGCCGCTGCGAGCAGGCCGCGAACTAGAGGTACGACTGACCGTGCCGATGACAAATAGGGTCGATAAATTGTTGATGTATTTGATTATATTCAATTTTTCTTTCATATTTTGACCTTTGTATCAATATCTTATCTTCATAAAGGTAAAACAATATATATATATATAGATTATATCGCGTATTATATTATTTTGAGCCTTTTACAATAACCGTTGTCAAAGGTTGAAATTGTTTTATTTAAATATGTGACCATAGTGGAAACGGCTGATAAAATTATTTTATTAAGGGTACAACCGTCTAAATAATTATTTGTTCATGTGATTCCCAGCCACAATTAAGATAATGTCGTTAATAAATTGCTTTGTTCATATTCAGATATATGTTTATAATTGACATTCTGTAGTTTATTATTTACAAACCAGATCCGACACGAAAGTAAGAAAAAGTTTTCTATTTTATTATTAAACGACATAAAATGAAAACAAACAATATAAGGACTTAACTTAAGTACCTATAAATATAAAAATTGGCCTAAATTGCCGTCAGTGGGCAAGGTACCCAGAAGGCTGGCCGCATTCCCCCGTTGTATAGCTATACTTAAACGCTGTGCAAGGTACTGGCCAGCCCTCTGGTCGCCTGAGGTCTCTCTTAGGCGAGCCGCTAGATCTTTAAAAAGTTCATGTGCACTTGGCCCCCATGGCCCCAAGGTCTCCACACCAAACGCCGCAAATATGTAGCTGGTTCCTAAAGCAGCATATTTGCGGCGCTTGAGACTTTCGGCTAATGATGCCGCGGCGCCAGCAGCAACGCCGGTGACCGAAATATGGGACGGCGCCAGAGTGTCAACGCAGGTGGCGTCCCAAACTAGCGGCCGGCCCATGCTCCAGGGCACCAGCGTCATTCCGTCAGGCCTCTTGCCGTCGTCCCTGGCCAGGCCGTTGGGCTCTAGGACGGCCGGTATTTTCGCGCTAACAAGGGCGCGACGGATAACATAATGTTCATAAAGATTAGATACATCGTCCAATGCGATATTTTAATCTGTATTTATTTCTTATTAAATGATAGATCGATTTTAATGTTTTTCTTAATATTCCGGCCTTATCAAATATCTATAATATTAAAATAATTTATCGACGTAGCCTCATCTCTAGTGCCGCATCATATGGTAGCGCTTTAGCCAATCACAGCGTGGCAAAGGCCCGACCTCGGAGACACCGAGACTCATTACAATTTCGCTTCGTTACAAATCTCTCTCTTTCATATATCTATGCAGTTGATATACAGATGCCAATGTTACTCAAACATTATGGAACGATCGTCAACTGTCAAGAACATTGATCAATAAACCCTCATCTTAAATTTAAATGCTCTCTGTTCTAGAGAAACTGCAGTCTAAAGTTTGAATGGTATTGTAAGACAAAGAAAATCATTCTTACTATTAACTAACGAGACAAGAAGACACGAGATTGTCTCAGAAAACAAATTGCATTTCACAAAGAACGTGGCAACACTGCTTCAACTTCCTATTTTGCAATTAGCCCTGGGGATATCTCACCTACAAAGGAGGTTCCTAACTAAATTACTCCTTTGATACTGTTCTAGTATTCCTGTTTGCAGCAGACGAAACTTTGAGATCGTATTTGGACAACGCTTCCCTTTTTTATATTTTATTGGTGAGAACTTGAGAAGATTTAAGTAATATTTCTCATATACTTAACATAGCGATAGAATTATCCAATATGTAAAAAAATAAAAACACAAATAGCTTGTAGCTTTACCAAGTCTAGGGTCGGTACTGTACTGAATATGCCATGCCATACGTAGGCCATTTAGTTTTTTCTATTTTTTATTACTAAACTTGTCATTTCAATGATATTTTTGAATAGTAACCCTGGTAAATAATTAAAATAGTGCAAGGAATAGGAGTAGGTATATTTAATTAACAGTAAAAATATCTCATACAAACAAGATCAAAAAACTCTCTAGCATGCTCTTATGTCGCTTTAGGGTTGTAACAGATAATGTAAGATATTTTTGATCGTAAAACATACTTGAAAAAGTTATTGTTGTGTATAATCACCCACTTTTTGTATTGTTTTCCAAACCAGAATTATTAACCCTATTTAGTGCCAAGGAGGCATGAACACACTACCGTCCCTTACTTTTGTCAAATTAAAAGTTAAAGACTCATATTGTACCGCTTCAGAAATACTCACCGAAACAAAGTACTCGTTCTCACAGGGAATCGTGATCCTGTCTTTACACCGCAGTCTGCCATATGAGCCTTTCAGTCCCTCCCCGAAGTTCCCATACCCGTTGTACCGGATCTTGTCGTCCTCAGGCACGGAGTAGTGTTGGGCGTACGGCGACCAATGCCATGGCAGCGTACGGCCTTGCCAAGGCAGCTTGCTGGCCTGCCAGGACCGCGTGCGAGCCTGCCACAGCCACGAAGGCCAGATATAGCTCCAGATCTGCGAGGGTTAGTGAGGGTAAGCAGGGTAGGGCTAGAAGTGAAAAGGGTTTGAGTTTTTTGAGTTTATTTTAGTGTAATGGATTTTCCTCGCAAGATAGGTATCAAGATGCTTTGATAAATTCAGATTATACTTAGATCAAGATATTGGACCATGCATAAGATTGTATAAAAGGATATAGTTGCGTTCTACTAAGTTAGTCATGTTTATATCAGCAGATACAACGGAACAGTTTAATATTATTCCAAAATTCATTATCTAAAACTAAAATAACGAATAACAGTAACGGATTTCTAAATAATTAACCGACAGCGCCACTTCGAAACAGTTATTACTTATGTTACCTAAATATAATATTATAAAATATGGAGAACTATAGATTAATTCATTATTTTGATAGATTTTTATGAGCCATTCCTCGAAAAGCAGAGACATTTAATTAATTTAAGGCTTGGAATAACAGTTGCTATAGCTACAACTAGATTTTCTTGAAATAATTATAATTGTCAAAGTAATTTTAGTGTAAGTAGTATCTAATCTACTACTACTACTACTCGTAGTTGAAAATTAAGACAAATCCTTTTTTTAAATAATAACGGTCTAGATATCTTTGACCTTTTTTATTTATTCAGCTATTAAATAATTTGATCAAATTGGAATGACGCTCGTTTTGTCCAAAGAAAATTACGATATTTCTTTTAGAGATGTATCATTGAATTACTATTATCGTAATGAAAAGAGAACAACAAAAAAATTCCAAGTTATAGTCAGTCTCGCGCAAAAGGGTTCCGTAGCAGCAAATATGAAAATTACAGTTAAATCAACCTAACTCAAAAACTATAAGAGAAACTTTGATCAAACCATAAATTGATAAAATTGTACATTACGACAAAAGTGCAAAAATCATGAAATTCGAAACGAGTGGCGACGTTCTAAAACACGACCTAAGGGAGTGTTTTAAATCGACACGAGTTACGATTTTTTTTTTGCACGTGTCTCGTACGACGTTTTTTAGTACAGGTGGCCCTCCGAAGTTTTGGACCTGACATAAAATGAGCCACTATTCGCACTAGCGCGTAAAAAAAGGACCATCTGTACTGAAAAAGTTTTTGAGAACTGCTCAGCTATCAATCGCTCACTCGCTTTTGATGGAACCTGTATGTATGGGGATGTAAAAATATTTATTAATTGCAGCTTGCAGCCGGTTCATACCCTGGACACCATGCTGGGCCCAGGAGTGGCTTGCACAGCTGGTGCTATCTGAGGATCAGCCCCTGAGCCTTCCATCTCGTCCTCCAGTGTCTGGACGTCGTTTACTGGCAGCATCCCTTCTTCCATCACGTCTCCTGAGGGTTTCAAAATTCCATTGACCATTATCCATTATCAAAATTTCGAATCGCATATATACAGGATGGTCCAAACCTTGACGTCAAAAAAATTTTTTTAGATTCCTCACGTCATGAGCTATCAGAATATATCCCATGTATGTTAGCCGATTTTTTGTAGTTTTCGAGTTATGAATTTTTGAAAAATTTTTTTTGAGAAATTCTGGAACGAAGAAATTTATTAATAAAAAAAAACTATTGGGTTTTTAACTAGTTTTTTTATGTAAAAGTATTACTACAAATAAAGCATTTACTGACAAAAAAATTAGCGTCCTCACTTTGATACAAGTAGGGTAAAAAAATACTAAATTCAAAATTTTACGCTAAAAACGCATCAAAATAGCATTAATGTACGTAAATAAAAAAATAAAACATATCCCATGGAATTTTCGTATTCAAAGACCGCCCTAGACCTTGAGCCGTCGTAAAAGCAAAAAAAAAGTGATACTTAACGATGAGGATTTTTCGGAGTAGTCGGTCAAATAAACTTAAAAAAGCTTAAAATTTTAAAGTAGTAAAAAATGACTTGAATAACTACACAAATTGAGTTTTCGTGGTATTTTCTGTCTTTGTTTATTGATAAGAACAACAAAACAGACGAAATTTCATTTTATTTTTAAATAAAAAATTTAGAAGTTTTTTTTTAAGTTTATTTGACCGACTACTCCGAAAAATCTTCATCATTAAGTATCACTTTTTTTTTTCTTTTACGAAGTTTTAAGGTCTAGGGCAGTCTTTAGATTATCAAACATCCTTGGGATATGTTTTATTTTTTTTATTTACCTACATTAATGCTAATTTGATGCGTTTTTAACGTAAAATTTTGAATTTGGTATTTTTTATCCTATTTGTATCAAAGTGAGGACGCTATTTTTTTTGTCAGTAAATGCTTTATTTGTAGTAATACTTTTACACAAGGAAAAAATTAAGAAAAAACAAAATAGTTTTTTTTTTATCAATAAATTTCTTCATTCCAGAATTTCTCAAAAATTTTTTTTTCAAAAATTCATAACTCGAAAACTACAAAAAATCGGCTAACATACATGGGGTATATTCTGATAGCCCATGACGTAGGGAACCTAAAAAAAATTTTTTGACGTCAAGGTTTGGACCACCCTGTATATAATTCCATAATGTATCAGAGAAATAATACAAGAAAATAAGTAATTGACTTCATCAGTTTCCTTCACAAAACACATTTATTTCGATAAAGCAAAACTTTACGATCTAGACGCAATGTAAACATTCGAACTTTTGGAAACGCTCCAAGCATATTCGAATTAACCTGAAAGCACTAAATCCCTACAAAAAATGGGAATCATTTTTTGCGCTGCTTATTATCTAAATACAAATCCCCTAAAAGCTTGTTCATCGCTATTGAAGCAGAAACCAAACTTTTGTTTTAGTCCTCGCCAGCACGTCAGTCACCATTAAGGGGTCCCAACTTTTCAGACTTCCCAAGTTTGGACACTTGAAAAAATCATTTTCCAATAATTTCAGGGCCTTGACAAATAAGGGACATGCTGCGGCCGGGAAAATAGGGATTGCCGGCTAAGTGGGTCCGTTTCATGCTGAACATGTAGGGCGTATTGTTGATCGTTCATAGAAAATTTGAATTTGTGCCTTTTTCAGTGCCAAAATTCCTTCCAAATTTAACTTCGTAACACCAAAATTATGACGATAAATTTTGTTTTCATTAAAGGCTTTTGACTATGTACATTATTTTTGCAATCATCTTACTTAGAGAGTTAAAATTAATAATAGGAAGTTAATAACTATTGGCCCACGTATACTTAATGCTGAGAAAGTATTGAAGTAACCAAAGATTTTTAAGGTACGAACAAGAAAACGAACTACGTACAAAGAGATGCATTCTTAAAAGAATAAGAGGAATCACTTCACTACAGGATAGGTAAGTAAGGTATCTTATTTAAGTAAGGTATATTAATAATTTATACCAGGTATCCCACAGGTTATGGGACACGAAGGGAAAGTACTCCAAAACTTGTTGATAAAGAGAGGCTTTATATTGATTTAAACTTTCACGATTATCACTCATATTTTAAAGACAAACGCTTTTGAATAAGTATTCCATACCAACCGTTTATATGCCGTTATCAAAGGTGGCAGGGCATCTAAAGTCGCCTAAGGATGTTTTACCTTATCACACACCGGGCGTTTATAAGATTGATTGTAGCTGTGGTAGTTCCTATATTGGGGAAACCAAACGCACCATAGCGGAAAGGGTCAAGGAACATATCACGGCTGTTAAAAAGCGTCAAACTAATAAGTCTGCTGTGGCCGAGCATTTGTTGGAGTCCGGACCTAACCACTGGATTGAGCTCCATAACCCGAAAGTCCTCTCAACCGAGCGTATACATCATAGCCGAAAAGTACGTGAAGCTATAGAAATTAAGAAACATCGGAATTTTAATCAAAATGAGGGGCAAGGAATCTCGTCCGCGTGGAATCCCGTGATTTACAAATGTAAGCGTGATGAAACATCCATTTTAAAGCCTTTGGATGTTGTGAGTGTTGTGTGTAGACCTAGTGACAACCCTAGCCTAGAAGTGAATAATCAAGATCAAGTGCGGGTAGTTCGAAAAACCCGCGCAGCTCGAAGGTGTTGATACATTCTCTCGCCAGTCCTGCCTGCGACCACGGGTGTAACGTCATGCCCGAAACGTCAGGATATAATTAAACGTAAGTTTACGCGATTAAGACCCGTTTGTCTTTCAAATATGAAAGAGAGGCTTTATCTTATTTTTATTAGCGAGCAATACTGCATTCATAGATTTTGTTTAACAAGTAGCTATTTTTAGAGGTATGGACAGCAACACATAATAATCTTGCAATATGAATCATTATTTTTAGTCATTTTACGCTATTTCTTTGTTCCGCGATATTATTATGTTACTTTAGGAAAAAAAAAATTTAAGTGCATGGTTCGAATGGCAGCATAAAAACAGGAGGTGGTTATTTTTTCATATTCGAGAAGGTTCGTTTCCCAGACGATGTAAGTTATTTTAAGAAAATCTTTAGATGCAGAATTACTAACTTCAAAATAACAGTCTTATTTGAGCGAAATGCCCTCTCTACGATATTCCAGGTACTTTCGCTTCATGTCCTGTAGTTTTGAGACGCCATGAATTAGGACAGGCAGACAGCCCAAGGGTCTACACTACATTTCTAAAATGGAATCCAAAGCCCAAAACCCAGGGGTTGAATAACCATTGACAGTGTCCGCTGGCATGAGGTCCAGTGCCGGTGCGGGGCCGGTAAGGACTCCCGGCCCCGTGTAGGCCCCGTCAGGTCCGTAGAAGCCTGTACCGGCTCCACCGAGGCCTCCAGGCCCGGGTTCCAAGCTTACGTAGGCTGAAAGGTCATTTTGTCCCCATTTATAGGCCACCCCAGCCATCATTTCCCAAAGTAGTCCAGTTGTAAAGTAGACCATAGAATGAAGTATCGCCTTGATAACAAGAGAAGTTGCGTTCTATTGTCTTAGGCACTGGTCTCACCGCGATCTACTAAGCTATGAACTATCGGCTATAAACACGAACAAAAGATACGCACTCCCGTGTAAATAAAAGAGACACGGCGATACTCGCCCGGCGGTGATAGCTGATAGCTGGGCGAGTATCGCCGTGTCTCTTTTATTTACACGGGAGTGCGTATCTTTTGTTCGTGTTTATAGCCGATAGTTCATAGCTTAGTAGCCCGCTGTGAGACCAGTGCCTTATGATGGTCCCATTTTTACCGTACCGCACGACGCTAGGTATAACTTCCACTCGAATACTTGTTAGAACGTGATGGCACTGACGACAAACACGTGACCATCATAAGTCTGTGATGATTATGGTGGTGATACTTCGAAAGTACCTATGGGTCAGCCGCGGATCCAGGACTTCGTTCAGGGGGGGCACTGCCTATGATATGACAGTTTGTTGTGCTTAAAACACCCAGGCATATCTAAGTCCGGTGTCAGGGGAGGCAAGGTGCCCCCCCCCCCCCCTCTTGATCCGCGCCTGCTATGGGTTCAATTATATTTCGTCGTACGTAGGGGAGTAATAAAAAATCGAACCGATTACACCTAACCTAGCACATCTGAACACCATTGTCATTTTTCCTTTAGAAATAAACAAGCCGAGATATTAATCTAATTATAAACCACGCCTGCTTTATTGTAAGCAACGGTACAGTTGGCAGTTTGCCAGCTATTGACGACGGGGTGTACTTTTAACATTCTCACTTAACCCTTCCACGACTCCTAAAGATTGGCCCGTACTACCAGGAAATAAGGGCTATTGTAGAACAGCAAAAAACTACAAGATACGAGGTTGTAGAATATATTGTTTACTTAAAACAAAGTGTCGGAATAAGTGCCAATAATTGGGTGAGGCTTCAATAAAACGTTTCCTTTGCCAAATGACCTGCCTTTTACGGATCCTAGATTTTACTAGTTCGACTATAAAAACTGATATTTCCTAAAGTACATGTGGAACTAAAAATAGGTAAGTTTGTTCGCTCAGAGTCGTGACAAGCCGACTACAATTTTGGAGTAAATAATGCCCGTTACACACTGAATACAACATTAATTAGCTGTAACGCTGAAAATATTTAACAAATTGAATTACTCGCGTAATTTAAAGCGATGATTGCTTGATAGTTTTTGATGCATTGAGAATCCTCGTCAGGAGTACCCTCGGCAAATGCCTGGCGTATGATCATAGTAAATTACGAGAGTAACCCGTTGCGCTAACTAACTTCAATATATTCGAGTCTCACGTTAATGTGGGCTTACACCGAACGAGCGAATGCCCTTTCTATCCCTCACTCTACGAAATCAACGAATTACGACGAATTACGTTTTGAGTAACGAAAGAATTTCGTAGAGTGGGGATAGAATGACCATTCGCTCGTTTAGTGTAAACCCACCTTTAGATTATTCTAAAAAGTGTAACAATGCCAATTTATACGAGACAATAGACTTAGAGAGAGATAGAGAATGATTTCTCACCATCTAATTCCTGGGCTCCTCCTATTCTGAAGGATCTGTTGTCACAGGGAGAGTATCTGATAGAGCAGATACCCGAATTCTTTCGTATACAGGCCTTGTAGTCCTGGTTCGCTAAATGTCGTCCATTAACTGCGTAGTTGAAGGTCTTTATTGTGCCTGTAACAAAAAAAAGTTATCACATTACCATTCTCCAATAGTATCATAAACATATAATCACTTCTTACCGAATCGTGTAGTGACTATATGGAACTCTTTACCAGAAACTGTGGGGGTGTCCATCAGTGAATACTTTAAATAGACTAGACACTTGTTTTAAGACTTTAAATAGTGCAATTTAAATACAAGTGCAGTGATGTACACGCCTCAGCTCTATGAGCTGCTAGTGTATTAATTAATTAATAATAATAATATATCGTAAGACCAAAATAAGCCAAAAGTCAAAGGCCAAAGGATACAATGAGCATTCGCTCATTTGGTCTAAATCCACCTTAACGCTCAGTATCGTAGCAGAGTTTTCTCTCTCTGCCACTTTTCCCTATTAGTGCAAAAAAGACAGTTGCGTTTTATCCGGGATTGATCGTTAGCGGCATCTTGGCTTTGCCTCCTGTCCCTTTTGTCGTTATGCATCACGGTCGGTAAGCGGAATACTAACTCGAGTCATTAAAAGCCCTCCGCCTAAGGCGTCGGTAGTAATTCCGTACTACTCCCTAGATGCACAATGTAGTAACAACTTTTAGCACTGAAAAAGGGTGACAAATTCAAATTGTCTATGTATAAGCGAACATCAATACTAACCTAAGTATATTATCTTTTAAATTCCTCTTTTACTACTACCGAAGCTGGTTGTTAGATAGAATAGGTATACCATAGTTTGTATGACTAACTTTCGTAACACAATTGGCGCTATCGTGATTTTTGTTGCGATTAAAGCCTTGAGTCTTTACATTTTTTTTTGCAATCGACACTTAAATAATATTTTTCATTTTATTTTTAAAGCCGAGTAAAAGTTGCTTAGGAGCTCAAAACTGCAATGTTTCCCAGAAAATGCATGACACTCGTTAATCTTTCATGATCATTATTTATAAACAAAATTGTTTGTTTGCAAAATCATTGTTAGCTTTACGTTTGGCAGTAGGCATCCATGAAAACAAATTGTCTGCATACTTCTACAGTCGCATTTTATGTGTACTCCATCCCGCATCCCTGCCAATTTCCATATCCAGGTAATATATAACTTTTGCTGGTGGTAGGACCTCGTGCAGGGTCCGCCTGGATAGCTACCACCTTCTTACCCGTTAACCTGCCGCTAAATAGTTAATACTGTGTTCCGGTTTGGGGGTAAGATAGGTGTAATTACTAGCATAGAGGCAATCCATCTAAGTCCTCAGGCAGCGCATAGGCGATTTTTTGGTCACTATTTCCATGGGCCTCAGTTCCCGCTTTCCATCAGGTTGGCTGAGAGCTCAGTTGTCTACCTTCGTCACATAAAAAAAACTTAAATTTGATAGATACTTTCAGGCACTGAGCACTCTCAGCAGTAAGATTTTCATCTCAAGTGGCTTAAGGACTTTCAAGATAAGATTTCATCTTAAAAATGTTTTTGAGTGCTTCGTCGATATTGGCCTTTGTATACATCTTATAGGATCCTATTTCACCATAATTACAAGTGAAACAAATGTAAAATATCTCTGTTACTGACGTCACAGGCCTGCGTAGGCTACGGCTACCGCTTACTATCGGACGGTCCATGTGCTTGTTTGTCACTAATACAAATTACTAATAACATCATTACATCGTTAACAAACTACTTTTTATTTTCCGAAACCCGTAACAATTGTTCAATCTTGACACGTGTTTTTTGTGACACTTGTAATTTTAGTTATTTACTGCTGATTTATTAAAGTTCCTGCACTACATTTTATGTTCCGATGGTAAGCGGTAACTGTAGCCTATAGACGCCACCGATTGAGAAACAGGAGATTTGTGTACCTACTAATTTATAGTATTTTTAATGACTAGTATCAATTACAGATTAGTAAATTGCTTAATTTTTAATCAAGGAAACAGCAGTTCACAACGAAAAACGTGTACTTTTAGGTACGAATGTTGTTTACTAGATAAGACAACTAACGATAAATGGACTTTATGTGTGTACATTCAAACAGTTATAATATAACATATTGTACCTAACGCAGGATTCCATAAATAGTATCGGATCATAAAATTTCCAATTCAGTGAAATTCGGAATTTTGAGTCACGGCAATTCCAATAATTCAAAATGTTTGTCAATCGAGAATTCGGAATATTTTAGTGAAATTTTATTGGAATTCTGATTTTTTAGCATCGTCGAATTACTATCGGCCTTTTAAAAGTTATTCGTAAATATTGCCGACGTGATTCGTCATTCGTATTTATTTCATGAATGAATAATTCTGATGCAGAACGTATTGTGAAAACACGAATCAAATTATTTACGAGTATAAGTTATTTTGATTTGTACTCTTTATTTTTCCCCAGTAGTCACACTACTTAATACTATATAAATTATAAATATTAGATGTCAAAGGCGCTTTGTAAGGGATTGCATATACCCGAGAAAATTGAGCGGTGGTTGCTAAGACCGAGTGACCGTGGGGTACAGGCATCAGCCGCGAAAGCTGAGTAGGTACGTGGGTTCGATCCTCACCTCGGACGTTAGGTGATCTTGGTTTTTCTTTGGTATATGACATTTAATATTTATAATTCTTATGTACATAAAGATGGGCCAAATCACTCACTGAGTGGATCCCACACGATGGCCAACGGAGCAGAGGCAGACCGAAAAGGAGATGGCGGGACGACTTGGACGCGTTCTGCGGAGAATGGCGAGAACTTGCCGACAACAGGACGGAGTGGAAAACGAGAGCCCTTTGCCCAGTAGGACACACAATAGCAGACTAATGAAAAAATGTATTAGAATAACCATAGCATGTATAGCTGAAAAACAAAACAGCAGTGAGGCCAGCAATGTTATGTGGCTCGGAGTGCTGGCCCATGCGAAAAGGCGATACCCAAAAGGTGCGCGTAAGGCCCTGGTTTTTCTGACCGACACGTGTCCGCCGTCGACGATGTCCGAATGTTTTGTTCGTGAATGTTTGAGGGTGGTTTCTCTGACACGTCGTCGGTTACCCGCTACCGGACACGCATCGATCGCTGGTTGCCGGCCAGAAAACCCACGGCCTAAATGAGCTAAAAATGCTCCGGTGGGCCGGAGGAGTCACACGCATGGGCAAAGTAAGAAACGAGTTTATCCGGGGCTCATTGAAGGTTGCTGATATAACCATTAAATTGAGGGAAACGAGACTGTGATGTTACGGGCACGTTATGAGACGTGAAGAACATTTGACCCGTAAAGTTATGGCCATCGAAGAAGGTAAACGAGGTAGAGGAGGCAGCTCGGCCACCTGGATCAGAACCGTTGCCAATGATATGAAGACGTTGGGATTAAACCCAGAAACGACCAAAAACCGCCCACTAACTATGGCGAGAATATATTAGGGGGGCCGACCCCAAATAAGGAAAAAGGCAAGGAGAGAAGAAGAAGAACATATCATATGTATTCATACCGTGTACCTATTCATATAAGAATGTAATGATAATTAATTATGACCTGTAAAATGTATATTTTACCAATAAAGATTTTGAATCTGAAGTATTTTAAAGACAAACGGGTCTTAATCGCGTAAACTTACGTTTAATTATATCCTGACGTTACACCCGTGGTCGCAGGCAGACTGTCTGTCTTTGACCCGTTTGTCTTTAGAATATGAGTGATAATCGTGAAAGTTTAAATCAATATATGTAAGAAGAAGTATAGCTGAAAAACATACATTAATAAATAAATATCTTACACAAATCGACCTAATAACACGATAAGCTCAATAAGGCTTGTGATGTGGATACCAAACGACAATATAATAGATAGACTTAAAATACTTAAATACATAGACAGCCACGACCAAGGAACAAAAATGTTTGTGATAATTTGAAAATACATAAATAATGGTCTCGTCGGGATTCGAACGCGGAACCTCCAGCTTCGTAGGCAGGGTCACTACCTGTTCCGTAAATGAAGGTATTTTTGTGATAAACAGACATCGGATTCGGTGGGGCAAAACATCTTGACAGCTAGGGACTTCATATTTCGATATAGGTACTCATTTATCGATACTTGTTCTAAGTGTTTCTTTTGATTTTCTAGTGATCACACAAAGGTTTGCTTATAAAATATTTTTTTATTAAAAGAGTATTACCCATATAATAAAATAGCAGCTAAATTTTCTTCTCCTTATTTGAAAACGTTTTTAAAAATGTATTCGTCTCTATATTTTTATGACTGTCCAATCTTATTATTGTTAAAGTAAACCACCAATTTTTTTCCATATTTTCGGGCGTTAAGCGTTTCCGTGAAAACGGAAGAAAAATCCATTTCAGGTGGCTAAGAAGACTTTTCAATTTCTGTGGAGGTTATAGGAGTATAACAAAATTTCACAAAGTGATCAATAGTTACAAAAACACACACAATGTTGGGGGCGGTCACTATATCGACGCTGGAAAGGAGAAATTGGATAAGCGACATTTTTGAAGATATTGAGTTATACACACCGTTAGAATCGGCAAATTTTTCCGCGTCGAATGAGCTAGGTTTCGTATCCATCTGACAACTTTTGTGTCGCTTATCCCATCGGTGATTTAGAGAACTTTCGATCATTTTTTACTACTAAACGACTTGGTTTTTGTCAACTTTTAAGAAAATGGAGATTAGATAAAATATAATTCAACATAATGAATCTTGGATTATTTTACCTATTTGTCATGACAGGTTCAATTTTATTTGGATATTTTTGCTGTGTAACAACTAATCATCACTTGTGGGTTAGCTATTTCTACCTGACTGTGTGATATGAGAACATGTCGTTTGGACTATTTTACCTTTATCTTAATTTAAAATTAAAGACGGTTAGACAATATTACTTAACTATGATATCTGAACTATTGGCGTTTATCCATTTTTACCCCTACATTTATTTATGAACTATATGTCGCTTAGGTATCCCTTTTTACCTGAATTTACATTAGAATACTGATGTCACTTATCCTAACTTGCATGAATGAAATGTCAGTAAAAAAGTTAGCAACAATTTGCATACGTAAATGTCTGCTATTTTATTCTTTGTCACGTTATGTAGAAACATTTGGCAGAGGGGTTGTCCTGTCAATTTTTACTCTGCGTTAAATAAAATGTTTTTGTAACTTTAATAAATAAAAATAAAAAAAGAAGTAGTTTCTCATTTTAAGTATGTGGATATTTCTTACTGATATATTTATGCAATTTTTTTCAATTTATATATTTTTACCCGAATATAAAATAAGCCACATCGGCAGTTAGATAATTTTAACATGATGAATTTGTTATGCAAGTCTCGGGTGGACTTTTTTACCTTCCTTATTTCTTTTACAACGTGTTGGTTAGATAATTTTACCTGAATCAATTTTTCCGCCCATTTTGCTTAAGCGACAGTAAATCCTTAAATAACACTTGAATACGTTAAATAATTAAAACATCACATAGAAAACATATTTATGTCCATAAATAATGCTTCAATTATTTGATTTGGCCTCCTAATTCATTTTAATGATTTTTTTTCGAAAATCTCGGCAGTTTTTTGCCTCTCCTGTAAAGTACGCACTGTGTCGCTTATCCAATTTCTCCTTTCCAGCGTCGATATAATTTATAGAACAAGTATCGATAAACGAGTTTCTCGATATAGCAAGTCCCTAGCTGTCAAGAAGTTTCGCCCCACGTAAGCCGATGTCTGGTGATAAAACCTGGTGTTGCCCTATACGGATCCATTCGTCTTTAGTTCTCTTATCTAGTAAAAAACTTTCTAACCTAAAAGTACACGTTTTCTGTTGTATACCTCCTTGATTAAAAATTAAGCAATTTACTAATCACTACGGAGTACGGACAAACTGCACAAACTCAGGTATTTTTGTATGGGCAAATATGGCAGTTTACAACAGAAAACGTGTACTTTTAGGTTAGAAAGTTGTTTACTAGATAAGACAACTAAGACTGAATGAACTTTATAACTGTATAAACTTATGTTTTACATGTACAGAGAGTATATAGCTTAAAATATCAACTTACTAACGAACCCAGGTGTTTACTTTAATGAAGTCATCCGAAGCGCCCGCGTAAATAATTTATTGCTAACATAAGCTGAAAAAATTGCTAATTTAAACATGTAGGCGCTTCGTAAAATTACACACGTTAGATATAGCGCTGAAAACAAAACAGTACAATAACGTTACATATTCGTGCGATTATATACTCTATGTAACATTACTATGATTCCTTTTTACTTAACTAGAAAATTGACTTGTAACGTTTTATGTTATGAGGTTTGATAAAATATTTCAAATGCCAGAATGGGTGACCTGTATTACGTTACAGTAGACCTGGGGCCCGTTTCTCGAAAGCTTGAAGTCTCTTTTTGACACTATTAATTAGATAAGGACTTCAGCTTGTATTACAAGTTACAAGCTTTCGAGAAATTTGCCCCTGGCACCAATTTCACCACGTTGACAAGTGCTACAATTGTAAATTCACCGTTTCTCCAATCTGGGACGTCTATGGGCTACCGTTACCGCTTACCATCGGAAGGGCGTTTGTTTGTCACCAACATAAAATGTGGTGCAGGAACCTTAATAAAATGTATTATAACTTTAATAAAATGTATTAAAGTTCCTGCACTACATTTTATTTAATAAGAAATAGTTCCTCCGAAATAAGTCAAGGTTTAATGAAAATAGTAGGTAACTTGCGACAATTGTCACCGGTTTTGGACAATAGAAAATAGTTCATTAACGATATAATATAATAACTATTAATATTTTCTTGTTGGTGGCAAACAAGCACGTGGACCGTCCGATAGTAAGCAATAGCCGTAGCCTAAGGCCTGTGACGTCAGTATAGAGATATTTTACAATTGACACACTTGTAACATACGGGACTGAAGAGTGGTCGCTTACAATGGACCTCATAAGAAGGCTCAAAGTCACCCAAAGGGCAATGGAGATGGCTATGCTAGGAGTCTCTCTGCAAGATCGGATTAAAAATGACACCATCCGCAGTAGAACCAAAGTAACCGAAGTAGCTCTCCGAATTGCTAAACTGAAGTGGCAGTGGGCGGGGCACATTGTGCGTAGAACAGATGGCCGTTGGGGCGGGAAGGTTCCCGAGTAGCGGCCACGTACCGGAAGGCGTAGCGTGGGTAGGCCTGACAGACAAGGTGGACTGGATGCCCTGGTGAAGGTCGCAGGAGCCCGCTGGATGCGGGTGGCACAGAGGACCGGACCGGTAATTGTGGCAATCTTTGAGGGAGGCCTATGTTCAGCAGTGGACGTGTTTCGGCTGACATGATGATGATGATGATGATGATGACATTTGTAACTATGGTGAAATAGGAGCCAGTACCTACCTTCGTAGAAATAACACGTATAGCCTTTGGGATTTCGTATGAGATTGTTCGCGGCGGTGATATTAATGACTTGGTAATGAAATGTAACCGTAATTTATGTAACATTCGTTCAGTTGGTTCAATCATTAGTATGGCAATTAAAAATATATTAGGATAACGTTTCGGGCACACGACTTCTGAAATCCATAAATAGGTACTTAGCGGTGATTAGTTAATAGGGAATGAACTTTTCATCACACTTGCTGTCTAAGCGCGTCATTGCTTGTGTGCGTAGCGGGAGTAATAGAAAAGTGTAATTCCCTAGGAAGTATTAGAAATGTCAGTACGTCATTTAATCATATTCTGGCTTAAAACTATTTTTTTTGTCGGCAAGTGTGATGAAAAACATTATATGCATCACGGTCGGTAAGCAGAATACTAACTCGAGTCATAAAAGCTACGGCGTCGGGCTTCTAACACTCTCGTTAGTAATTCCGTACTTACCTCCCTTGATGTACAATGTACGATTAATAGTACATTACATCAGAGGATTTCCGGCCAAGGTGGTATGGTAGGTATATACGGATAGGTAACGAGGCCGGGAATCCGTTTTCACGCCAAGGCATATATAGTGCTTTTCTCAAACATACAATGAAATCCAAAAAAAAAATGACAATGTTGTCGAAATTAAAAAAAAGTTACTATGCTGGCCTAGGCCTGAAAAGTGTAATGAAATTCCATTTCCATCCCAGTGAGTTAGGTACTGCGCCCTAAAAGCGATACTTCAGAGTCTATTTTAAGGAACCTAAAGACAATATTTCATTACATGTTTGAGAAAAGTAAATGTGTAAGATTTTCACATTTACTTTCTTAAAAAGGTGTTACTTCATAATATCAGTATACGCCACTTTATTTAAAAAACTAGCGGTAATTTCGCCACAATTTTTTTAAAGCATGTAGATATAAGTATTTTCAACCCAAGTATGCAAAAAAACGAAAATGGTAAAAATGACACTTTTCTTATTATTATTACAGCTTACAATAAACTTATATATCCCTGCAAAACTTGCATCAGTATACGTAGGAGGTGTCGGTATCCCGAAACCCATAACCCAAAAGTCCTCTCAACCGAGCGTATACATCATAGCCAAAAAGTACGTGAAGCTATTGAAATTAAGAAACATCGGAATTACTGATCGGAATTCGGAACTTAATTAGACTTATATTTTCGTATTACATTCTCTCGCCAGTCTGCCTGCGACCACGGGTGTAACGTCATGCCCGAAACGCCAGTTTAATTATATGTATACCTAAACGTAAATTTACGCGATTAAGACCCGTTTGTCTTTAAAATATGTATTATCGGCCCAGCCGTTTTTGAACAACTACGGAACCCTACACTGAGCATGGCCCGACATGCTCTTGGCCGGTTTTTTATATTGAAAGGTTAGAATGTTGCTACGTAATAACTCACGTTCGCTGTACGAACGGGGCGATAAGTAGCGTTTGTCACTTTCGGTCTTATGAATATGTAGGTATATAAGCTCGAAAGAGACAAGCGATAGTTATCAGCGTGCTAAGTTACGTGACGTTTATGAATAGTGGGTGAGTTATTACGTAGCAACATTCTAACCTTTCAATATCTAACAAGCTCTAAGTTTACTTTGTAAGAGTAACTTTAAGACCGCGCGTGAAATACTAGGATTTAAACTCTGCCTTCAACTTCCTGAGAGTTATAATAGTAACATTGTGTAGAACTGTTATTATAGTACGACCTCTTTAATCCGAACCCTAAAAACATTACACCCGTTCGGACTAGTGGAGCATTCGGATTATAGTACAGGTAATTTTTAGAGTTTTTTTTATGAAATGATATTAATATTACATAATATTTTCTTCGATTACCGCGAGTTTTACACATGAAATAAAACGGGTATATTAACTAACTTTAACTTGCAGACCACGAACCCTGTAAAGTGCTCGAAACGTCGGAATGAAGTTAAAATTAGTTAATATACGCGAGTTTATCCGTTTTCATAGTTTTTTTTAATATTGCCTAATTTTAAACGAGTATAGAAAATGCGATAGGTAGGCCGTTCGAATACAGAAGGGTTCGGATTAGAGGAGGTTTGGAATAAAGAGGTCTTGCTGTATGTGTAATAACTGTGGCACTGAAGCGTGAGTGTACGTTTTGCACAAAATATGCGAATACGGCTCGATTGCGTTAAGCGAGCTAACTTATAACATCGCGTTTTGTATTGGTCTCACCGCGAGCTACTAAACTATGAACTAGGTATCGGCTATAAACACGAACAAAAGATACGCACTCCCGTGTAAAAAGAAAAAGGCACGCTGCTGTCTTATTACATTACAATTGTTGCCCCCTATCTAGGCCAATCTAAGGGACACAACTATGCGAAAGAATAAGATCGCGAGATTGGTTTGCTTCTTCTTATAACGAGATTAACCAATGTCGTGGCCAGGGCAATTGGTCTAAGGCGATTAGCGGCGAGCGAATCCATGAGTTGGAGCGGTATGCCGATATGGGTACTCCCTGTCGCACGTATGGTTTTCCGCTAAGCCGGTCGCCTTAGGCCAATGTCGTGGCCGTGGCATAAGGGAGCCGGCGTTACGTCATTTTAGAAAAAAGGTACCTTAAAAAAAATATTCAAATAATAAGATCTGTTATGAGTAGGAATGCCATAATTTTAATATAGAAAGTAAACGCTGATGCGCTACATTAACGACCTCGAAAAGCTAGTGGCAAGAATAATAAATAATTATGCTTTATTCATGAGTCTAATGCGACATGAATTTAATAAACACAATAGATCGGCGCTTTAAATATTTAAATTCCTCCCAAGTCATGTCCAGTACCTACCAATAAATACACATTAATCACATTATACATATTTAAACTTGCATTTTTACAAGGCATCTTTAAAATCTGGTAAGGGCGTGTCTACATGACATGTTTGACACAAATCATAAGTATACGACTACGAACAAATAAAATACGGAAGCCGCACGCCATACTAAATTGCCTTTCAGAAACGGTCCTGAATTTTAGTTGACAAGTGTCACCCCCTCTCCAATGCATCACGGTAATGAATTTCATTATCAGCCTATAAAAATGAGTGAAGCGATGATTGGTCCATCAAAGTGTTGATTGGCTATATTTTGTAAACATTTGTCAAAGATGTTGCGCCGAAATATGCGCGGTGTCAGAAGAATGATATGTCCTGCTGGTCCTGCCCATCTTGGCACAATATTTTGAACAATTTGTTCTTGGGGGCTTTTTCGAGCTGGCTTTAGACGTCCATGGTTATATATGGTCGCAGGTTTGTACGCAGATTATGTACATCCAATATCCAATGGTTCGATTCTAAATCATTAATATCATTATAGAAATTCATTAAGCGTGTTCTTTTGAAGTGGGCGTGAAGAAAATTCCAACAATGTTATTGAAAGGCAAATTTGTATGACGTGCAATTTTCATTTGTTCGTAGGCTGCGTTAAGCGCATGCGTCCAACGCAATGGATTTGTTACGTCTGCGTTAGCATTATTAAAATCAAAGGCCTGGTTAGCCAAGATGCCAATCGCTAACGCTTAGTAGCGTATCGTAGTTTCCCTCTCTGTCACTCTTTCATATTAGTGCGACAAATACAGTTAGCTGCCTTACGTTTACGATTGACGATAAGCGTTAGCGATTGGCAACTTGTCTAAGCACCCAGCTAATCTAACACTGCGTATTTTCAGACGCGCTTCAGACGCGCTGTAGCCGTAGGTAGACTTACTTTCTATCTGGGTCGGCGATTAGAGCACTAAAACAACTGCGCGCTTTATAAATAAAATGCGTTAGTCGCAGCGTTTTGTCTCGTTAGACGCATGCGGTCAACGCAATGGGCTTGCCGTGTCTGCGTTAGGGTTGAAAATTTCATTAAAAATTGCAAGCATGCGTCTAACGCTGCGATTAACGCACAAAACAAACGCGCTTCAGTCGTTCAGCTATGCTATTCTCTTATTCACACATTCGACGCTGCGTTCGTCAACGAGCTCGACATCGAGACAGCCTTGTCTAAAATCCTAGCTTTTTTATTTGACATTAGGAATCGACGCTGTGAGCGAGGTTGTGGGCGAGTTCGTCGCTGTTTTGTTAGAGAATACGAAGTTCGTTAAACGTCAAACTCTCGACGCAGTGTAGTTCCAGCTCACGCCGCATTCGTCGCCGAGCACTAGTGTCGTTTAAAGTACATTAGTGAATACCATTTTTAGGCTCGGCGCTGACACAGCGCTGACAGCAAGGCGGTTTCCTTAGTGAATAACACTGCAGAATGACTGACCGTTAATCCTGGTGTAGTACTGGACGCAGCCTGTCGGCGCGGAGTGCGCGAGCGGCACCTGCGCGAGCCGCAGCAGCCACAGCCGCGGCGCATCGCTGCCGCGCATGCGCACCGTCAGCGGCACGGCCAAGGGGGACGGGAGCGAGTCGGCGTCGCGTTTCTCGCTTGTGGTTGGGAGCGTGTAGTATACTGGAAATAAAGGGTTAATGAACTGGTCGCTTAGCCAAGTTGCCAATCGCTAGCGCTTGGTAGCGTATCGTAGTTTTCCGTCTCTGTCACTCTTGCACATTAAGAATAAGAATAAGAAATGTTTATTAGCACAAAACAATATTTGCTTGGATACATTAACATTCAAAACTCGTGAACAGTGAATTGCGCTAAAAGGTCTTCACTCAACATGATGTCCCGCAGTGGATCCCTGTAGTGAAACTCACTACGTGACGCTGATTTTTAGTGAAGCCCATTTGCACTAGAGGACACTGTCATCCAGCATGGCATCATCAAAACAAGTCGATGGGTACAGTACTTTAATAATAATAAATATTAATGCGACAAAGACAGGTAGCTGCCTTTTGTTTACGATTGACGATGAAGCGCTAGCGATTGGCAACTTGGCTAAGCACCCTGGTCGCTTAGCCAAGTTGCCAATCGCTAACGCTTCGTAGCGTATCGTAGTTTTCCCTCTCTGTCACTCTTTCGTATTAGTGCGATAAAGACAATCAGCTGCCTTTCGCATGCGATTGACAATTAAGCGTTAGCGATTGGCAACTTGTCTAAGCACCCTGACAGTTGTGATACTGAAGGTTTTTGAGCCACGATTGACGTATTGATTGTCAGATCACACATACATATTTTAAAGACAAACGGGTCTTAATCGTGTAAACTTAAGACCCGTTTACGCGTTTGTCTTTAAAATATGAGTGATAATCGTGAAAGTTTAAATCAGTAGATCACACATACGTTCGAATATATACAGATGTAGTGCAAAATCCTTTCTCTTCGGCTTTTCACGGAAACAATAATATACTGAAGTTCATTGTGACAACAATATGAATTCGGATGTTTCCGTGAAAAGCCGAAGAGAAAGGATTTTGCACTACATCTGTACATGTGGGACAGAGGCAACACTTCGTTCGTGGTTTGCGGCAAGGCCAGTGAGTCCTCCAAAAGCGAGTGAGGCACTTATGCCACCAAAAGTGAGTAAACGATGACATATCGGCTATTTATATTTATAGCACATTTAGAAATACAAATAGAAATTTAGAAAATAATTTATTAGTGACACACAGAGCAAAGCAGTTATGACAGTATACAAAAGAAAAAGAAAAGGTGCCACGAAATGGTCTCATCTCAGCATGTTGCTGGCGTGAGCCAGCGCTGATCTTCCGATTCATTTCATTTGCTCATAAATAAATGAGCATAGAAAGATACATATGCATCTGAACAGACTATCTTTCAATGCTCATATATTTTGGAAGCCTGTACTGTACTCATTCTCGACTGTACTTATTCTGTGGAAGACCCTAAACTGAATTAGTAGTTCGATTGATATATTATGTTGTAGTAGGTATAGTAGCGCAGCTAAAGATAGATAGTTTTGTCTTAGTCTTTGATTAAACCTTCAATGAATCGCGCCAAGTGTATGTCATTATTGAATACCTATTTTTTTTAATAATTGTGGGATTTGTGGGCACTTGTTTTGCAAGACAAGGCTGAACTAAAAATTCTCTCTACTTTTGGTTTAGGAGAGCACAATAATTTTACAGAAATGCCAACAATTTTTTATCTTCTACAAATTTTCTTCATTCCCTCTAAAATAGTTTACGAAATAACGAAATAAGCGGAGCTTCCATCCGACCAACTTTTAATCTGCCTGAAATTCCAAAGTTGCTATGAAACTAGGTTTTTCTCAGTACAGCGAACATCAAAGATAATAAATATGCACTCTTGTATATTTAAATACAACTTAAACAAAAATGTGTACATATGTATTTGTAATAACAAATAAAATATGTTTAAATATTTATCAAACGGGTTACTCAAGTAATATAAAGTCGATAATTGCTCGACGTGTACACGCCGGGCTTTGGTCGCGGGTACTCCATGAGGATCCTCTAAATGGATGGAAACATGTCGAGCATTTATCGACTTTAAATCAAGGTGCATTCAGACCAAACGAGCATTCGCTATTCTAACCCCCTACTCTACGAAATTCGATCGTTACACAAAACGTGATTCGTTGATTTCGTAGAGTGGGGGATAGAATAGCGAATGCTCGTTTGGTCTGAATGACCTTTACGTGAGTAACCCGTTTGATAAATATTTAAAATATGTTAATAAATAATAAGTCTCACGTTACTTATAATTATTATAAAATAACAAGTGAAATTATTTAAATTTAACTTATACAGTGAAATACAATAACCAAAACGCTCGTCGTGCTCATTAGAGATTGGAAGCGCATAGTTCATAATTAACTATACTCATGTCGTCTACCAGCCATAGATTACTTCCTGCTCAACTCCGCATTGAGTAAGTATAAGATTACTAATGAAAGTAATGAGGAATATTAGGCATATCCTAGTTCCATAATTGTCCTCGTAAGGCCCAATGTACAATACGATTTACACTCCACTTCAATGAAATTTAAATATTTTCATAAACTCAATATACTCGCATTTCCTTTTTTTGATTGATTTTTACAAACAAATGAAATTCAGTACTATTCCTTACATATACCACAGAATACATACTGTACTACTACAAGTACAGAAAACCATCTCCAAAAACCCGTTTAAAGAAATAAAGACTCTTGCTACGATACTATTAAGTTCAAATTCCAACCGAGCAACGCCAAAGCTAAATGTTACGTAGAAGAATAAGGTTACTTCCTTAAAAAAAATATATAATCTTAATTTAATTACTACCTTTTTTATATTGTTTTTTTTTTTATTGTTCATTGTTATATTCAATTCTCTGACAGCGGTCGAATTAGTACGTAGATATTCGACGAACAACATTCGCGAGTGCGCGACGTGCGTCACCGCTTGCCGTGAGGCCCTACTGATGTACTCCCCGGGGTGGTACTGATAGTTCAAACCTGCCCTTGGACAGGCCTGCATATACGTAATTAAGGGAAAAAGTCATTTAGCGGCCGCCGAAATGAAGCGAGCAACGCCGTATTGCCAGTTGTTCCAAGCTCACCCGACACCAGTCCAACGCGACTCCTACGTACGATATAAGTTATGGCGCTGCCGTTAACGGTTCGGCTGGTTTTTTACCAAAACCGGTCCTTCGGTCGGTCACTAGTTACCGTCCGGCCCCCAAACCTTCCGCCCTAAACTTTGTGAATAATCTTTCTAACAATCTGTTACAAAATATCCAACAAGGTTCAATCATCATCTCATCATCAGCCTATTACAGATCCACTGCTGGACGTAGGCCTCTCCTATTACTTATGTGTACGGACACATTACGAGGTACTTATAATGCCCATAATCACACTAATATATGCATTATGATGACGATTCTTACCAAATTACATATAGAACAAGGTACAAATAAAAAAGAGGAAAAGTAACTATGGTGGGCCTTATGGCCTGGCCACGACATTGGTCTAAGGCAACCGGCGGAGCGAGAAACTATACATGCAAGAGGCAGTTCCGATATGGGCCTCTCGCTCGAACTTACGGATTCGCTCGCCGCAGCTCGCCTTAAGGTGCATTCAGACCAAACGATCATTAGCTCATTCTATCCCCCACTCAACCAAATCTACGAATTTCGACGAATCACGTTTTGTGTAACGAACGAATTTCGTAGAGTGGGGGATAGAATGAGCGAATGCTGGTTTGGTCTAAATGTACCTTTAGAGTCTAAAGTTTAGACCAATGTGGTGGCCGCCAATGAGGTAGGTTAAGGTTAAACTCGTAATGCTCAGTCTAGATGACAGTAATCTGTGAGAGCAGCCTTTGATCAGAATATTCATTCGAGCTAGAATATTCTATGCAACGAAACGTGCATTTCTGAGCGAGTTTCAGCTAGACATTGGCTTGTTTATATTGCATTAGAGTAGTAATTGCTCAAAGCTTATTATCTGTTTGCGAGACAGTCTGCTACCCTATAATTCTCGGATTTTTCTGTATTCTTAAGTAAATTCTGCATAAACAATGGCAGTGAAACAGTAAATTCCCAAAGGACCTATAGCTGGTGTGATTAGGTATCATCATCATATCAATACAAGGCCTTCCCCAAAGGTTACCACAATGACCAGTCCTGCGCCATGCGCATCTAGGAGGGTTATGATGGTCACGTGTTTGCAGTTTATCGTGCTACTCGTCACTTCCGCACCTACACTTTTGCTTTTTTTGTCGTTGTTGTAAGTAGAACCTGACAACAACAACAAACGATTAAGTTTGTTGTTGCTTTTACGATAATGCAATAACTCCCGTTTCGTCAGAAATACACCTTATTCATAAACGTATTAGGTGCTTACTAAGTAAGCCCCTAATTATTGTTTGTCCCTTTCAGTCTTATCGATATGTTTTTATGAGCGAAAAGGACAAACAATACTTAGTGGCTTACTAAGTTAGGAGACTTTTATGAATAACGGGAATAATATTTAAAGTAAAAGTAACGGCACGTAACAGGTAAATAACTAAATACTTACAATGCTGCCCATGATTTTGGCCGCAGATTCTGAATTCGTTGTCTCCTTCCCCCACAATCATGACGTCCTCGTCGCACTCCCCTGTCAGCCTATTGGGTTGGCCCTGCGCATTCAAAAAGCATTAAATCTAGTCTTCGGTTGACAATGCTGAGGAAGCTGATTGGCGATCGCAGTAATGCATTACTATACAATACAATTCACATCACACATCATCTGTGTTAGTCCACTGCTGGACGTAGGCCTCTCCTATTTAACAGTATTAGGAGGTAAATGCCCATAATCACCACGCCGGGCAAGCGGATTGGCGATCGCAGTAATGTGTCCACTATGATGACGCAGCTGCCCATCGGCAATCTTTTATCAAATAATGGTCAGTGACACTTCAATTCCTTAGTCGACTCTTACGACACCCGCAGGAGGAGTTGGGGTGGTGACAAATGCATTCTTACTGCCGTCATCACACGGCCACACAATACGATTCAATTGATAACTCTTTATTGCACCTCAAAGACAAAATAATAAAAGTACATATTTGAAAGAGGTAAACAAAAGGCGGTCTTATCGCTAAAGAGCGAGTAATGTATATTGATTTAAACTTTCACGATTATCACTCATATTTTAAAGACAAACGGATCTTAATCTTAATCGCAGGCAGACTCCTGCGACCACGGGTGTAACGTCATGCCCGAAACGTCAGGATATAATTAAACGTAAGTTTACGCGATTAAGACCCGTTTGTCTTTAAAATATGAGCGAGTAATGTGTCCACTAGTTATAATGACGCTGCTGCCTATCATCCATCTTCTATCAAAGAATGATCAGTGACATTTCAATTTAGTCGGCTCTTACGACACCCGCGGGAAGAGTTGGGGTGGTGACAAATGTATTCTTACTGCCGTCACCACCCGGCATCGTCACCACACGTCCTGCAATGCAACACCAGGGCAGGGGAGTCTCAATTGCGATGCCTGCTTTCATCCAGTCGTCTCTACACTAAATCTACTTGACAAAGCGAGATAAATAAATAAATATCTTGAGACATCTTACACAAATCGACTTAGTCCCATGGTAAGCTCAATTAAGGCTTGTAATTTGGGGACCAGGCGACGATATATACACGGTGCTCGTGAGCATTCCGAAAGATTTTAATGCTGAAATTCCTGAGCATATTTAGAGTATTTAATGTTATATAAAATTTCCTGGATTCGGCTTGGTTCCAGAGATAATTAACCTTTTTTCGAAATAAGTTTTTCGACGTAATAACTCGTCATAAAACTTATTTTTGATTACAATGCTACCACAATACGACCTTCAAACCTTCAAGAAAAGAGCGTACTCCCACCTTAAAGGCCGGCAACGCATTTACGACGCCTCTGGTGTTGCGGGTGTCCATGGGCGACGTTAATCGCTTTCCATCAGGCGATTCGTCTGTTCGTTTGCCACCTATAGCATAAAAAAAAAAAAAAAAAAAAAAAAAAAAAAAAAAAAAAAAAAAAAAAAAAAAAACAATGTGTTCTAATATTACCACACCTTTTGCCTGACAATCAAAAAATAAAAATAGACTTGACGTAAAAACCTGTCCCTAAAAAAATCATTTAAAAATTAATTTTAACAAATTGTTGTTATGATAAAAAGTATTGGAAATGTTAAAAAGTATTCAAAAAGTCTAAAACAAAAAATTTTTTTTTGTGGAACTTGACATTAGGTCTCATAATATTTTTTGTTTATGTTGATGTCTAGAATGCATAAGTAGTTAAAATCTTTCGCAATGCTCGCGAGCACCCTGTATAAATAGATGCATATATGTAGATACTTAAATACCACGATCGAGGAACAAATATTTGTGATAAATAAATACACAAATAATGCCCTCGCCGGGATTCGAACCCGGAACCTCCAGCTTCATAGGCACTACCAACTCGGCTACAGAGGCTGATACTATCTTGTTGTCTGTGACTTTTTCTGTCCCTATGTCCCTTTGTACGCTTAAATCTTTAAAACTACGCAACGGATATTAATGAGATTTTTTTAATAGGTAGAGTATTCAAGAGGAAGGTTTTTTATGTAGGTATAGTACCCGTGCGAAGCCGGGGCGGGTCGTTATACAGTGTGTAAATCTAATACGGGCGATCAATTAAATGGAATTCATTAGTGTGATCATGAATGACAAGGTTTTTATAAAATTCCTCTTAGTTATGACCGCACAGAATTTTTCTAAGATTATCGGAGCAGCAATGTAGGTACGAACATTTGTTATTGTTGATTTGGCAGTTATGTCATCTGCTTTTGAAATTAGCTGTCAACGAGTGTTTAACTCGCGTATAACTCTACATTGCGCGCCGAATTATTTTGTATGGAAAATTTTGTTGCTCTTATTTTAAGTAAAAGTTATTTTAAAGTACTTATTATGTCGTCAACTAACACCCGTAAAGAGTTTCGCCCGTATTAGACTTGTTACACCCTGTAGATATACTCCTACTCACTATAGTGAAGTGGACGAAGTCGATCCTCAGCTGCATGATGCCAGCATGCGTCTTCTCAACCGTGATGCTGCAGTCCTTCTCCCCTGTCCACAGTTCCGGGAACCCAGGGGACATGAAGTAAGTCAGGTTGTTCTGGACCACGCCACCGCAGGAAACTTCGACTGGAAAAGAAAATTGACATTAATATATCTATAAACTATTATTTATTCAAGTAAGCCTATTTGTTTGGGCTTTTAAGTAAGACTAACAATTGTGATAGATTCCATTTTAATACTTGAAGCGGTGGTGGCTCAGTGGTTTAGACGTTTGACTTTCAATCCGTGGGTTCAAATCCTGGCTCGTACCAATGAGTTTTTCCGAAACGAATGTACGTAATATCAGATGATATTTACCATTAGCTTTCGGTGAAGGAAAACATCGTGAGGATACCTGCATACATCCGCGAAGAAATTCAAAGGTGTATGTGAAGTTCCCAACCCGCTTAGGGCCAGCGTGGGGACTATAGCCCAATCCCTCTCATGTATGAGAGGAGGCCTGTGCCCAGCATCAGCAGTGGGACATTGAATAGGCTTAAATATTATTATTTATTTATATTAATACTTGATAGGTAAGTATAATCAGTGAGGTTCTTTATTAAAAAGGACACGTGCGGAGGCTTCAGTGGTTAGAAGGGAAGAGAATTGGAGTACGAGTATCGGTGCACCGCTACATGGGTGGCGAATCCGCGCAACTTAGGCGCTGTCGTCACGGTCACGGAGCCATCTGATTCGCTACCGACGGTCATCTGGATTGGTCAACGCCGGTGTCAGTATTACCAGGCGTTAACACTAGTAATAAGCATTTTGGAATCATCTGACACAATAACAAGAAAAAAGGACTACCAGTTCTTACCCCTCACCACTGTACTGAAAAGAACCAGTAATAATAACCAAATAAAAAAAATGAAGACCTATTTCTTCAAGATCAGGCCCCAACTTGGCACCAACGGGACCATCTCGGGTCTATAGGAGGGCTTAGTGCTTCATAATTTCGTAGAGCCTGATCTAGGCTCTAACAAAACATGTCGCGTGTAGTGACTAAATTTTGGGGAAATTTTAATTGCGTTGGTATTACTTTCGAAAGAGCTCAAGATTCTGAGTGGAAATAATCCACCATATTCGTAAATATAAAGGCTCAAATTGCCCAATTGGCTCATTGTCTCATTGTCAGTCCGAAAAACAAAAGTTGTACACACGGTGGTCAAAAGTTAACAGTTTTTATTAAATCTATGTTACGATTTGACTGCATAGGGCTATAGACCGGGGAACTTAGTTGTACCGTTAATTGTTTTTTCGCAAAATTAGTACAGGAATTCCTTAAGTTTAGGTATGTCCACCGAAAAGACGATAACCTAAATCTGACAATGATCCGATTGATCTGTTGATACCAAATGTATATAATAAAATAATATATTTCCAGTAGAAATACTAGAAAGGCACCTTTCAGTACTTAAATAGGTACGTATGTACACTTAGTTTAATTTATTTGTCGGCGTTGTGTCGTGTGGTTGGCTTAATACATTCTCTTCGAAGATTAGTTTAATTGTAACTTGTCGTAAATTTCTAAGAGCGTAAGAATCCGTGTAATTTCTATTACATTTTCACTGAGATTACAGTTTAACAATGTAGTTAATCCGTGCTTTAATAAAGCTACCATAAAGATGAAAAAATTGATAATAGTCATTAGGTACCATTAAACAGAGTTACGAAAAGTTATTTCTCTAATTATTTAACAACTCACGGTAGATTTTCTTATAGCGGTATTTTTCTTTCTCGTCGGTAGCAAGAAATTCTAGATTTTATACTGAATACTTCCGTTTCTATATTGAAATGAAATGATGTGAAATGAAATGTTTAATGAGACAAAAAAAAATACATTAACACTTTATACAGTGGTTCCCAAACTAGGCCGAGCCTGTATCTTGGGAACCAGTGAGAGATAACAAATAGTCTTTTATTATATTTATTAAACAATTTAAAATCAAAACAGGCCAGTAGGCTTATGATGGTGCCGTTTTTATCAGCTATCGGCGTTGCCGTCACGTTCTGACAAGTATACAAGTGCAAAAGCGCCGCGTAGCACGATAAATAGATAAAACGGCACCAACATAAGCCACCTGGATGCTTAGCCAAGTTGCCAATGGCTGACGCTTAGTGGCTTATCGTAGTTTTCCCTCTCTGCCTCTTTTATATTAGTGCGACAAAGACAGTTAGCTGCCTTTCGCTTACGATTGACGAGTAAGCGTTAGCGATTGGCAACTTGTCTAAGCACCCTGGGGTTACCATGACGTACTAATGTCGTTCGTTTTAGGTCGAGAGAAAGGGACAAGGCTATACGAGTCGTATATCACTGTCCCTTTCCTAAAACTAAATCGCATTAGTACGTCATGGTAACCCCCTTGCTACCGGGAACACCGAAATTTACGCATTTCGGTGTTCGCGGTAGCAGGCCAGTAGTCGTAGGTACCTTGAGTTGGAAAGTAAAGGATAGGTTAGGTTTTACTTCATCGTCATCATTTCAGCCAGAAAACGTCCACTGCTGGACGTAGGCTTCCCCCAATGATTGCCAATATGACGGTTCTGCGCTGCTTGCTTCCAGCGGTTTCCCAGTTGACCAGGTCGTCGATCCGCAAGAGAACCAAAGTCACCGACATTGGTGTCAGAATTGCCAGAATTAAGTGGCAGTGGGCTGGGCACATCGCCAGAAGATCAGATGGCGCGGACACAATTTTTTTTCTTTTGGAGCGATTATCTTCGAAAATATTGACTTTAGAAAAAAAATGTTTAAGACCCTTATTCTTTTTAAGAATTTTAAGTCACCTTTTCAATGATACCTCACACTATAGGATTACAGCAAATAAAAAAATTATCCCCGCTTCACCAGGTACCCGAAAAAAAAATTATGTATGCCTGTACCAAATTACAGATTTATAGTATTAACGGCCACTGAGCTGGGTGATTCTTAAATAAAGGTCAGCAAAATAAAATAAAAAAGTTTTTTTCTTTACTGTTTTTCACAATGTACATCGAAAGTAAATACCAAAAGCATATTTTTGATGAATGTGGACAAGCTTAATACCATTGGAAAAGGCAAAAAAATGCATGTAAACACGGTTGTGACAATGTATGACACGGACGTGACGTTTTTGCAATAAATGTTAAAATTGATGTTATTAATTTCGTAATATCATAATTTATAATGATTAAGCAATAAAATATACCAAAAGCATATTCTTGATGGATCTGGATAAGCTTAATACCATTGGAAAAGGCAAAAAAAAAAACAATGTAAACACGGTTGTGACAATGTATGACACGGACGTGACTTTTTACAATAAATGTTAAAATTGATGTTAATTCGTAATATCATAATTTATTATGATTAAGCAAAAAAATAAAGTAACGAAATGGTTTCATTAACAGTATTTATTTGTGTTTTTCTTCAAAACAGTAAATAATTATATCGATATCCCTTTTACAAGGGTCGTCTGAAAAGTTTCTGGCCTGACAATGGAGAATAACTTTTTTTAAAAACCTCCTTGGTACTACAACCTTACTTTTTTCTGATGTTAAATGTTAAAATTGGCGCCATTTTATCGGTAAGTTTTTATAGTATTGCTGATTTCCTGAATAAATACCTACAACATTTCTAATATGCCAGATACAAATCTTGGCTCGGTGGACAGATTTTCAAGAACGAAGGGGTAATTGGGGCCTATTTTGAAAAGCAAGACGGCAATTACTACTTGGCCTTGTTAAAATCATGGGAGCATCGTAGGGATAATTGTATAGCCTTACAAGAGTAACAAGGAGACTATGTTAATTGAATAGTAAATAAAAATATAACACAAAACGACTTGTTTCTATGTCAGGCCAGAAACTTTTCAAATCCATGGGAAAATGGACAAAATAAAAATGCTCAATAAATAGTGTAGCTATATTAAATATTCTAAATCATCTAATAACAGTATAAATCCGTAGATTATCAAAATGAAACGAAAATGTCACGACCACGTGTTATATATGTCACAACCACGTACTCAATAAGTCCATGGCCGTGACGTTTTTTTCATATCGTGGTTGTGACAATTTGAGACGTGTTCGATATAACCTAAAAGCTAGCCATGATCCCACAAATTTTAATTGATTATCACGAACTACACTGTGTGAGGTACATGTTATGTTTCAAACAATAGCGTGACATTGTTACTTACGTTTAAAAGCCAAACACGGCGTTGACGTGTTAACCCTTAATTCGATACCGGGTAAAATACTAGACATCCCAAATACAAAAATCTACACAAGAAACCAAAACGCTGAAGCGAAAACTAAGCAGTGTAAGTGTATTGCATAATGATTATTATTCTGAAAAAAAATGTGTCGAGCCAACAGAAACGCTAGTTTGTCATAAATCGCCGCCAAGATACCCAATTGGGAAGGACACGTCGCCCGGCCTAACGTTAACAAATTTTTTTTTCGTTATTTTGTATGATAAGGTATTGTTTAATTTGCACATCTATTTAACTAAATACTTGAAGTACATATATCTGTTTTCTTGAAACTTCTAACACAGTTCATCAATGAGTTTATTACTTGCAAAGTAGAATGTCTAGTATTTTTCCCGTTGGCAACTACGCCATGTTTTATGTTGTTGTTGCTATGTCCAGTATTTTTCCCGTTGCCAATGATACGGTGTTTTAACTACGTCCAGTATTTTTCTCGTTGCCAATGTTGCCGTGCTTCATCAACACATTATAATTTCGAGTAAAACCACTCAAATTAAATGAAAATGGGACACTTTTTATGTAAAAACCAGTACTAAGTGACCTGCAATAACATCTATATCATAATATCGCTATATGGCCATTTTTTTACATACTACTCATAACGACGTATGTACTAATAACGAAATAGATCTTCGCACTCAATGAGCTTTTGCTGCCCAATATATCAAAGAATTATTATTTATTTTATATATTATTTTTATGTAATGTATTTCTAATAAAGCTGTGTGATTTCAAGTCCAAAAAAAGTTTCCTAGATGCCGAAAACTCAGACGAGGAAGATGCTGCACAGCAGTACAGAAAACAGCATATTTTCAGTGACTCCCAGTATTGATTTTTCATTGGAGTGACTTAATTTATTTTATTTAAGTCCAACAAACATGTAAACAAAAGTCAATCTGAAAAAAATTTTGCTTCCCGTATGATAAGGACATCATTCGGTTTCGGACATCGCTGTTGATTATGCCATGAGCCAAGTAAACTAAGCCGCTCTAAATGCATTGATTTTACTAAATTGTGAACCTTAATCGTAGAACCTGTGAACTACAAATGGAAAAAAGATACACTGAAATCAAAGGCTGACATAGAACCACGAGAATTTATATTTACCATTTATAAAAACTTATATTATTCTATGTCAGCCTTGAATTTCAGTGTCCCTTTTTTTTCATTTGTAGTCCACAGGTTCCAAGTTATTACTACTTACTTATTGAAATTATAAGTTTTTTAATAAGGATTTTGACATAAAATATCTTGTTTCATATAATATATGTAAAAAAAATTAAAAATATAATAAACTAAATTAACCGTACAATTGGCAATGGCAAAAATACTGGACGTTCAAG